>VZTZ01022446.1:0-16989 GCA_013400955.1 Drymodes brunneopygia | reverse complement strand
CAGCAAGACCATCTCTTGGTCAGCTGTGAACATCCCCCTTGATTTTCTTCTCGGCTGTCTTTCACTGTGGCTGCAGGTGTTCATATCATCACTTTCTCACAGCGCTTTCTCACAGGTAAACTCTGATTGCTTCTAAGTCCATGTTGGAGAGGCTTCCAGGCCTCCTGTAAGCCTCATCCATCCCCACATTAAAACAGTCAAAATCTACCCATGAGAAAACTCCATGAGAACCTGCAGCCACAGGGAAAACCACTGTGACAGCCAAGAAGATAATCAAAGAAGATGTTCTGCACACAAGGAGAAGATGTTCTTGCTGTGGAACATCAAGAGTGTACCAGAAGGAACTAACTTATAGTATGTAACTAATTGCTTATATAGCTAATTGTATTACTGTTTGAATGGTCCTTGTTTTGTAGTCAGCCCTGTCATTATTTGCTAAGCAGCAAATCATAACAAACCACAGTAGTTGTGAAAAAGGTATAAGAGTACTAACAGAGAATAATAAAAACCTTTTCTGTCCTTGGATTATAAGCGTGCCGTGTGTCCATCTCTACCACGACAGTCCCACACTGTCAAAATGGTCTCTGTGGTTCCACAAGCCCCCTCAGTGTCACAATGGGCTCCTTGTTTCCATGAGGCCACTCAGTGTCACAACAGTCTCCTAGGTTGCTTGAGGCCCTATAGTGTCACAGTGGCCTCTTACATGAGGGTTACATGAGGCCACTGTGTGGTACAGAGTGCCACAATGCTCTCCTTGGTTGCACTGTATCACAAAGGACCCCTGGTTACACAAGATCCTGCAGTGTCACAATGGACCTTTGGTTCCATGAGGCCCAGAGTATCATAAAGGCCCCTCGGTTCCACGGAGCACCACAGTGTCACAATTGTTCCCTTGGTTCAATGAGTCCCTGAAGTGTAGCAAATGCCATTGGCTATCTGGGCACACAGATGGCTTGTAACAGTCCACCAGGGCCGGTAGACGAGGGTGTTGCGACTTCCTAGAAACATCTTCAGCTGGGGTAGTTTGGTAGCCACACAATCATACACATACAGTTGTTAACACATACGCCAGATATCTCACAGACACACCAATAGCAAGGAGTTGAGAAGAGTTTTTGTTTGGAGTTCCCTTGTGAGGTGTAATCCAATAGCTAGTAACAGAGTCCCAAAGCCAAGACCAGGAGTAAGGTCAGGAGCCCCATGAACCCCTGCAGGACCAGCTTGTATCCCCAGGGGCGGAGCGAGCATCAGGGCCAATGGGGGATGTAGAACTGGGGTACATTAGCATAGTGGAACAGAGCATCTTGGGGCCAAACCTTTTCAGTCACCCTAAAATGGAGAGGAACTTTAACCCACCAGCCTCCACACTGGCACATTTCCAGTCTGTTGTCAATCAGTACCCCAGGTCCCTTTCTGCCCGGCCACTGTCCCGAGCCTGTAGAACTGCAAGGGGTTGTTGTGGCCAAACTGCAGGACCTGGCACTTGGTCTTGTTAAACCTCACATTGTTGGATTCAGTCCCTGGATCCAGCTTGTCCAGGTCCCTCTGCAGAGCCCTCCTACCCTCCAGCTACACTCGCACCCAGCTTGGTGTCATCTGCAAATTTGTTAATGGTAGACCTCACCCACATCATCAGTGAAGATGTTAAACAGGGTTGGGCCCAACACTGATCCGTGGGGGACACCACCAGTGACTGGACACCAGTTGGGTGCAGCTTCATCCCCACCACTCTGTGCCTAGCCCCCAGTCAGTTCTTAACCCAGAGCAGAGTGAACCTGCCCAAGCTGTGGGCTGCAGCTTTTCCAGGAGGATGCTGTGGGAAATGGTGTCAAAGGCTTTGCTGAAGTCCAGGTAGACACATCCACAGCCTTTCTCTCATCCACAGGTGGGTCACCTAGTTACAAAAGGAGATTAGGTTGGTCAAGTAGGACCTGCCCTTCCTAAACCCGTTCTGGCTGGGTCTGATCCCTTGGCCATCCTGTAGGTGCCATGTGATGCCACTCAAGGTGGTCTGTTCCATAACCTTGCCAGGCACTGAGGTCAGGCTGACAGGCCTGCAGCTCCCCAGATCCTCCTTCCAGCCCTTCTTGGGAATGGGGTCACATCGGCACCTCCAGTCCTCTGGGACCTCTCTGGTGAGTCAGGACTGATTATAAATGATGAAGAGCAGCTTGGAGAGTTCATCCACCAGCTCCCTCATCACCCTAGGATGGATTCCATCTGGTCCCAGAGACATCTGTGAGCATCTGAGTGGCTCAGCAGGTCATCAACTGCTTCCTCCTGGATTACAGGGGGCTGTTCTGCACCCTGTCTCTGTCTACTAGCTCAAGAGGCCACTTGTCCTGAGGACTACCTGCCTTAATTTTGAAAACTGAGGCAAAGGTGTTAAGTACCTCAGCCTTTTCCTCATCTCTGGTAACTCTGTACTCCACTGTGTCCAATAAAGAATGGAGATTGTCCTTGCCCCTCCTTTTGCTATTAAAGTATTTATCAAAACATTTTTTATTATCCTTCACAGAAGTGGCAAGATTAAGTCCTAATTGGGCTTTTGCAGCTCTAATTTTCTTCCTACATGACCTAGCAACATCCTTAAACATTTCCTGAGCAACCTACCCCTCTTTCCAAAGTTGATAGACTCTCTTTTTTTCTCTTAGTTCCTGCAAATGTTCTCTAGCCATCCAGGTCATCTTGCCCATTAGCTTGTCTTTCAGCACATAGCAAACAGGCTGCTCCTGTGCTTTCAAGATTTCATTCTTGAAGTATGTCCATCCTTCCTGGACTTCTTTGCTTTTAAGGGCTGTTTCCAAAGGTACTCTCCTTGGAAAGAGAGGGTACAGTGTCTTGAATAGGCCAAAGTCTGGCCTCTGGAAGTCCAGTGTGGAAGTGTTGTTTATGCCCCTCCTTGTTTGACTGAACATTGAGAACTCGATTATTTCATGGCCACTGTGCCCCAGATGGTCTCCAACCATCACATCTCCCACCAGCCCTTCTCTGTTTGTACACAGGAGATCTAGCAGGGCCCCACCCTGCTCAGGTTGTTCACCAGCTGTGACAAGAAGTTGTCCTCCACACACTCCAAGAACCTCCTGGACTGCCTCTCTGCTGAGTTCCTGGCAGACATCTGGCAGGTTAAAGTCTCCTACAAGAACAAGGGCTTGTGATCCTGAAATATCTTCCAGCTGCTTATAGAATAATACATCTACCTCTTCATCCTGGTTGGGTGTTCTGTAACAGACTCACCAGGATGTCAGACTTGTTGGCCTTCCCCTTGATTCTTACCCACAGGCAGTCAACCCTATTGTCAGTAATCTCAAGTTCAGTGGTGTCGAGATCCTAATATACAGAGCCACCTCTCCACCTCTTCTCCCTCTCCTGTTTCTTCTGAAGAGCTTGTAGCCATCCACTGCAGCACTCCAGTCATGTGAGTCGTCCCACCACCTTTCCCTGATGGAGACTACATCATAGCTTTCCTTCTTTACAATGACTTCCAGCTTCTCTTGTTTGTTATTACACTTACTTTGTGCATTAGTGTACATGCATTTCAGCTGGGTTGCTGACCTCACCCCTGACTCTGGCTTACCACCCTTGGGCTCCTCTCTGGAGAACCTGGCTTCATCCCCTTCCCCCTTCAAAACTAGTTTAAAGCCGTCACAATCAGCCCTGCCAGCCCTGCCAGCTCATAGGCTAGAATCCTTTTGCCCTTGTTAGACAGATGGAGCTCATCTGACTCTAGCTGTAAAAGTCACCCCATGACCCTCTACTGGGTATTGGTGTCTTGCTTCTTATTGTTATTAGTCCATAGCTGTAGTCTTTTTAGTATCTTTTTTTTGTTCCAGATAGAGACTTTGCAATGCATAGACTGAATCTTCTGTATCTCCTGGTTTCTGCAAAATATCCTTGTTGCCCATAAATTCTAAATTCCAGATGTCCAACTTCAAAAATATACCTTTGTCTCCCAGGCTTTGTTCATTGTATCAGCTACTTTATCAAAACTGAAAGTTTCAGAAATTTTCCCAAGCTGTGTTCCCAGAAAAGCAGCTTACAACCATTTTGGTAAATGCTGGCTTAAAGGGATTTAAGGCTAACACATTGCTTATGATTACCATAGTGGTTATGATGAATGTAAAACTATTAATAAGAAGTTAATTAACTCTATTAATTTAAAAATTAGAAAAAGGTTTCATTATTTCCAGTATTGTGAGGGGAGCTCCTGTGGGTAATGTTCACCCTAGTACAAAAACAAGGAGCTTGGTTCTCCCACTGAGGGGCTGCAGCCACTGTGCTGGGGGTCAGTTTAACTTAATTAAACTTAGCAGCACCTTAAACTGAACAGCATTTAACTTTACTCAACTTCTAACTTCAGTTAAACAATTTAGTAAATGATTCCTGTAGGATTTACTGTACTACAACAGTAACTGACTCACAGGCCTGACTTACAAATCTAAAGTACTTAAGAATCCAGGAGACCAGCATTTCTCCCGCATTTCCTAATGCACATTCATATGGACACAGGGAGCTCGTTTTAGAGAGGACCTTGCTGCTTTTTGCCAATTTTCAGGGGTTATAAATGGCTCTTGGTGATCCCCCGCACTCATTTTGGGAGGTTGGGGAGACCCCATGGCTCTGCTGATGGGGGGTTATAACCCCCAGTTTTCAGGAATCATAAATGGCTTGTGGGGGTCCCACGTTTTATGGACGGGGAGTGCCCCGTTTCTCCAAAACAGCCCTTGGTCAAGTAGAGCACCAGGCGATGACTTACAAGCGTTCAGGTAGGCACACCGTACACAGAGCTTTCAAAGACGCTTAATCAATCAGAACTCGGTTTCATTCTGACTCATCAGAGGCCGGGGAGCCACGCAGACCCCAGAGCCCCCAAAAATTCCCAGCCACTCAGAGCTGTTCTCGCTGATGACTCCCCAAGTGCCAGGCAGACCCGCAGCGCCCGACGCTCCCCAGCCGGACTTCACCTGCGTCCCCTCCTCGCCCCCAGCGCCCTCCGGGAGANCAGCGCGGCTGCTTTGGGGCTGTGTGCACCGCCCGGCACTGGGGATGGGGCGTGGGGAGGCCGCTGGGGCTGTACTGGTGGCACTGGTGATGCTGGGAGACCCCGACCATGGGGGAAAGTGGGGGGATGGGCAGGGAAGCGAGGACAGGGGAGGGCAGGACTTGAGACCTCAAATTTAGTGAAAGGGGGGATGGGACGCCCAAAATGAACAGGAGGGGGCTGGGACCCAAAAAAAACAATCACGGGTGAGGGAGATTGAGGACTGGGGGAATGATGGAAAAAGGAAGAAGAGGTGGGAAAAGACGGGGCTGACATCCCCTGATACCGAAATTGGCCAGAATGAACTTTCTAACACAATTTGAACCATCAGAAAGCAGGCAGTCTTTATCTCTGCAGGGCACAGAGAAGGATATTTCTTTATTCTCTGTGTGTCGTGAGACTTTACAACAAGGCATTCATTCCATCATGGTAATACATATTCATTAAAACATGTTTCTCATCGAATGCATAAGCATCACTTTCCTAGAACTCTTTTGCATGCATCCTCCTCCTGGAAGGCCTTGCACTGTCCTGGAGGATTGGCTAAAGGGGTCTTTAGTGGTCGTATTCACTGAATGCTTTGATGTAAAAGGTGACCTTCCCTTGAACTTTTTCTGTGAGCATGCGCTGTTGCTCCTCTGTTATGTGACTTGCAAAAAAACCCCACTGCAGTCCTTTCTATCTGTTTCTCCATTGACTCTACTTACGTTTATCAGCCTGTGTAAATACTTTAACGTTGTTTTATCTTATTTGCTAGTTAGTCTTTAAGCTCTATTTCGCAACTTTAGGGGAATTGAGAATTTCTATTCTCTATGTTATTTTTCAGGACCACTCCACGGCACAGCCCAGCTGCTTTGGGGTATCAGCACCTGCCCGGTGCTGGGGATGGGGCGTGTGGGGGGAGCTGGGTGCCATACTGGTGGCACTGGTTGATGCTAGGAGCCTGCCCGTCCGTGGGGTGAGCAAGGGGCATGGGGTGGGGAAGGAGTGCTTGGGACTCCAAACTGAGAGAAAGGGGAGGTGGGATGCCACAAATGAACAGGATGGGGCTGGGACTCGCAGAATCAAGCACGGGGGAAGGGGGTTGAGGATTGGGAGGACGATGGGAAAGGAAGGCAAAGACGGGGCTAGGATCCCCAAACAGAACAGGAGGGGGATACACAAATTGAGTTGGGAGGGGTGTGTGGACTGGGGGGAACAATGGAAAAGAAGGCAAAGAGGGAGGGGGAAAAGGTGAAGTTGGGATGGAAGAAGGGCAGTTCCATGAGTGTCCATTCTCATCCCCCAGCACTTAAGCCCCGGAGCGAGTCCCTGGGGCTCAGGGTGGGAGATGAGGGGGCAGATCCCCACAGAGGGGATTCCCCCCCCCTGCGTCTATCCCCAGTGGGGTTCCTCCCACCCATCAGCTGGTGCTGCGGTGGCTGTAGGGCAGAGGGGGTGGGAAAGAGCCGGGGGAAAGAGGAGAGAGAGAGAAGGAGGAGGAGCAGAAAGAGGAGGAGCATGAAAAGGAGTAGGAGGAGAAGGGGGAGGGACATCGCTCGCTGTGTCTGCTGCCCCCACGGCCCCGGGACCACCGCACTCCCTGCATCTCTCAGGTGACTGTGGAGGGGGAGTTTGGCCCAAATATACTGAGGAGTCTCTGGCAAGGATTTTTTTGGAGGGGTGTTTGGAGCTCACAGATTCTGGAATCGAGCCCCAAATATCTTTGCATTTCCCTGAGAGATTTTCTTGGGCAGATGGGGGTGTGTTTGGAACTTGCAGAACTCCAGAGATAAGCCTCGAATGCCCCTTGTGGGGACATTGGGGGAGGGGGGGTGGTCCATGTAGTGGTCGCCCAGTACTGGCAGGGCAGGGCATCAGTTCTGGGGATCCCCAGGAGAGCCAGGGGATTGTTACATGGGACCCCGGAGTGGGGAAAGTGGAGAGGGTTGATACTGGAGTCAGAGGACCCCTGGCAGCCTGGAGGGGTGGGGGAACAGAGAAATGAGGAAGGGCCAGGACCCCCGACCCTGAAAGGGGTGGCAGGGAGAGGGAGGAGCCCCCAGTGCCTGGAGTGAGGGGAGCTTGAAGAGGGTGACCCTGGGACAACCCAGGAGCAGAAACAGAATCAGGGGAAAAGGAACCCCTGAACCCCCAGCATCCCTAAGCAGGACTCCAAAGAGGGGAGATCACCAGGATCCATGGGGATCCCAGAACTCCAAAGCAGGGAGACTAGCAAGGTGGAACTCCTGGGAAGGGTTTTTTAAACTAATCCAGAAGAATGTGGAGCACCATGAATGGCCATAACCCCCATCCTGTTCTCTTGCGCCACTGGGAGGGAATTTGGGATAAAATGAAGCATGGGAAGAAGGGAGGGGTGGGGGGAATGAGTTTTACTAGGATTTGTTTTAATTCTCATTCTCTTGCTGTGATTTGACTGGACATAAATTCAAATAATTTTCCCCAAGGTCTGTTGTGCCCATGGCAGCAGCAGGTGAGTGCCCTCTCCCTGCCCTGATCCAAACAGGAGCCTTTCCTTTGGTGTTCACTGCCCTGCCTGGGGCAGGAGGGCACTGCCAGAGCGGCTTTGGTGGCACCAGGCACCCGGCTAGGCTCAAACCATTATGTCACACACTGGGAATGTTAAACATAAAGCTTAAAGCAAACAACAGTTTCTGGAGGGTATTCTCCACCCCTTTGCCTTTCCTGGGAGCCATAGGGCAACACACCAGGCACAACAGCCCAAACTGCTGGGGCACAGCCACGTGCTCAGACTGTGACGGTGAATGCTTTGCCCTCATTCCCAGTGTGTGATGATACTTAAACAGCCTCAAGAATCTGTTTTCAGTCTCCATGAACTCATATTTACACAGCCCCAGGTTCAGTCTCCATGAGCTCAGCTGTGAGGGCGAGTTCTGGAAAAGCAGCTTCTCTCTGTAAAATTCGGGACAGATTGAGTTGGCACCAGCTGGAGTGATGCCAGGGATGGGATGGAGCTGAACACCCAGACCATGGCATCCTCTTTGGGGGATTGAAATAATCAATTGGTGAAATAAAAGTAGCAAATTAAAGAGAGATGGGAATAAAATGCAGAACTCACTACTTTTCACCTGGTTTTATTGAAGCTTTTGCCACTACGGGGTTGGTTTGAGTGTCTGGATGTATTTTTTAGGTGAGTTCTAGGTTTTGCTGCCTTGTAAGCACTTTTCAGTGATTTTATTGGTTTTTTTTCCAGCCCTTTCTAGCTCCTGCAGCAATGCCTTTGTGGTGGGTTGGTATTTGGGGGCGCTCAGACCCCTTGATGCAGCCTCAGGTGAGCAAAGCCACCCTGAGCAGACACAGGTGTGTCCCTGCACTGCTGCAGGGGAGGGAGCCCCCCCCCAACCCCAGCACCACTTCTGCCCTCCCCAGCTCTGCTCTCTCCTCCCCCTTTGCAGGTGTGAGGGGGAAGAGGGAGAACCTGCATAATTCTTCTGCTTCCAAGCCCAGAGACAGTTTATTTAAACTCTTGTTTTGGAAGGGAGTTGGAGCCTTTCCTTGGAGCAGAGGCTGTGCCCAGGAGTGGGAAATGGCTCTGTATGGGGAAGGCTGGTAGGTTCCTTCACCCCTAAATCATCTATGACACTTGTGATGAAAGGGCCAGAGGTGCCTGTGGGAGGGGGTTTGTGAGCTGGTGCCTCCCTGCTCTCCAAAATTTCCATTGATGTGAGGGAATTATATAGTTGCAATAAATATAGAAACACTTTACAGTTGCCAGTGACTTGACAGCAGCATCCACAGGTATTTCCATTCTGTGCCAGTTGACCCTTGTTCTCTTTCTTTGATTTTTTTTTCCCTTATAAATATTCAGGAAATTGCTTCTGTGGGACTAGCTTTGCTCTGCTGAGGAGCGCTGTGGCTGCCCAGGAGATTGGGAGGACTATCAGCTTTTTGTGTTTTTATTTTAGGACCACAGGAGCATCCTGGCAAAGCCCCAGGAGGGAGCAGGACCTGGTTGGGCCCTGTGAGCTTGGGGTGTTGTCCAAGATCACCTTGTGGCAGGAGGAGCTGAGGGACACTCTTGTCCCTAGAGGGTGCCCCTGTCCCCTCTGTGGCCCCCGGGATGGCAGAAACCCCTTGTGAAGAAGGTACAGAGGCACCATCCCCTGTTGCAGGGACTTACAAGCCACCCAGTGCAGGGTGGGGAATCCAGGTTGGCTCAAGTGGGGCCATCCAGCATCTTCTGGGGTGGCCTGGGGTGGAGGCTGGGGCTGAAAACCCCTCTAGACTTGTGCAAGTCCTTGACACAACACCTTCCCAGGGCACCCAGAGCCAGCAGGAGTTGGCTGAGGTTGAAGCAGAGCTGAAAAATGCAAGCAAGTCATGGTTTTTTGAAAGCTGAAATTGTGTTTTCCTTTCTGCCGCAAATGTAAACCTGGCAAAGGAACAATGGTACCTGACTGTCCTAGGAGGAAAATACCCCAAATCAGGCCTTTCCCACTCCCCACTTCCCAGTGTGAGCAGGAATTCGCTTTGTTTGCATAGGTGGAGATTCGGCTGCTATGATGGAGCTGCTGCAGCAGAGAGCTGAGGGAAGGACCAGTAAGCCCAAGTTTGGTTGTGGGGATGTTGTTTCAGGATGTGGCTCAGTGTGTTCGGGAAAACTAATGGTCAAAGGAGCTGGGGGAGGGGGGTAAGAAATGTCAAGGTGTTTGCAAGCTGAGGGTCGGGGGATGGTGCCCATTCTGTGGTGGAGGTGGGCACAGAGGGGATGCAGGGAGGTTGGGCAGCCTCAAAAATCCTTGAAAGACGATGATAGCACTGGGATGCCCCCTGGACTGAGCTGGTGCCCCACTGGGAGCCTCCAATGTGTTCTGGGGCTGTGTTGGAAGGTGTTGAAGGCACCCATAAGGGAAATGTGAGAGCCAGGAGAACATGGGGTGCTTTTCATGCCCTTCCCACGTGGTTTGTCCCAAGATTTCAGCTTCAGGTGCACCAAAGACAGAAAGGTGACCGTTGCAGTCACCGTGCTCACCGTGGTGCTTCTTCTCACAGTCGCCATCATCGCACTGGCGGGTGAGTGGCTGAGGATGCAGGAACCACCCAAAAGTCTCCTCCCTAGAGCAACTCCTCACCATGAATCACTGGGGCATGTTGTGCTTGTTTTCAGCAAAGAAACACCCACCCTGCACCGCCGCTCCTGCCCTGCCCAGCTGCCTGGAGAGTGGGATTGGCTTTGGGAACAAGTGCTTTTACTTCCTGGATGAGGAAGTGGACTGGGAAGGGAGTCAGCGCTCCTGCCTCTCCTACCAAGCCCACCTGGCCACCATCGACACCAGGGAGGAGCTGGTAAGAGAAACCCCTGAGGAGGTGGTGTGGAACAGCCTTTGGGAAGCAGATTTGGAAACTGCCTGAAGGGAGTGGCATGGAGGTATCTGTGATCCTTGCTTTTCCCACCTCCAGCATTTCCTCCTGCGCTATGGGAACTTCATGGAATACTGGGTTGGTCTCCGGAGGGAAGGTTCTGGACCTTGGAAATGGCTCAATGGTTCCCTCTTCAATGCCCTGTACGTCCCATCTTCTGGAGAACAAAACCATGGCCTGGGCTGAGCTGGGGTAGGGGCTGGATGCACAAGGCACAAGTAGATGTAAATCTGATAAGATGTGAGCAATCAAACACTACTTTTCCTGGTTGTGCCAAAGCATTCAGGCACAACCCATGGATTTGTGGGATGCAGATGCTGATGGGGCTTGGGGATGAATCCCCCGGGGCCAAGAATATGAAAATATTCCCTCTGTTGAGGAGTAGAAGGTAGTTTGGGTTCTGCATGGGGATTTTGCTGGGGAGGTTGGTCTCTGCTCCTGCAACACTGTTAATCTCTCTGGTAATGGGACTCCCTCCCATCCCAGCTGTGTCCCATGAGCTTTCGCTTTGCTGTTGACCCAGGTTTGACATCCAGGGCAATGGCCACTGCGCCTACACAAACTCCCACAGGATCAGCAGCGACAGGTGCTCTGAGACAAAATTCTCCATCTGCAGCCACCTGCAGAGACACCCCAGCCAAGTTCAGAAGGATCCAGAAATCCTGAGCTCCACCTGAAACCTTCCTCTTAGCAGAGATCCACCACCAGCTGCTGTTAACCCCACACAATGTGGTGCTGAGTCTCCATTGTATTTGTTTAAATTTTAGCTGGAAAACAACTTGCAGGTTGGGATGAGACTGTTTGCTGAAACTCTGTCAGTTGAGATAAGTCCATTTTCTAAAGTGAAAGTCAATGATTGTGCAAAAAAAAAAATCAATCCAAACCTCCACTCCTGTCCATGGATACAGGTGAGGAAGAGGCAAACTGGGAAGGAGTTGCACAGCAGAAGTCTGTGGAGGACTGACCCTACGGAAGGGACCCCATCCCGGAGCAGGATGCTCCTCTCCCTGTTGGGGAAACAGCAGTATGAAATGACCATAACTCCCCTCCCATTCTCCCTGTGCCAGTGGTAGGGAGGAGGGAGGGAATTGGGGATAAAGTGAAGCCTGGAAAGGAGGGAGGGGTGGAGGAGTTTCATTAGGATTATTTTTGCTTGTCATTTTGCCTCTTCTGGGACCCCAAGGGCAACAGCCCATGCACAATGGCCCAAACTGCTGGAGAACAGTGGCTCTTGGCCATGCCATGTTCCCTGTCTGGTCCATGTTGCCTGTCTCTCCCGTGTCCCTCCGCTCTGTGGGGCTGGGGGCAGCAGCGAGACCCAGTGCGGCCCTGGGGTGGAACAACCCTGAGCCCCAGCTGAGCCAGTTCTTCCAGTTCCACACAGAGAGGGCCCAGGTCAGTCCCAGTGTGGGCCCTGTGGCTCCCAGTCACTCCCACTATGATACCACTGTGATCTCAGCATGGTCCCAGGGGTTCTCATTCACCCCTAAAATGGTTCCAGTCACTTCCAGTATGATTACTCCCACTATGGCTCCAGTCCTTCCCAGTATGATTCCAGTATGAACCCAGTCACTCTCAGTATGATGCCATTTGTTTCCAGCATGGTCGCAGTTGCTCCAAATAACCCAATATGCTTCCAGTCACTCCCGGATACTCCCAGTATTATTCCAGGAACTTCCTTTATGGTTCCTCTATGATCTCAGTCACTCCCAGTCTCTCCCACTATATGTCAGTTGCCCCCAGTGTGTCTTCACTCACTTCAGCTGCTCTCAGCAGATTGCAGCATGATTCCAGTTGTTCCTAGCCACTCCCAGTCACCTCCAGCATGATAGTGTCTTGAGTGTAAAAATAGTGCAGTTTGAAACCTAGATCTGAAGTATTTCCAGTAGAAGTTATAAATTCTAATACATTATGGTACAGCATCTTTTCCTAGAGGATGTGCAGCATCACAAAGACTTGATCAATGTGGCTGTGGGTGCTTGGAGCTATGTCCTGTGCCACTCCAGGATGTCACGAAACAGGACCTCACCTGCCACCAGCCCCGTCATTCTCTGCTACCGCGGCTCCTTGGACCCTGTGTCCCCAAAGCAGACACAAAGGGTTTCTGCTGCTCCTCCCTTTGCAGAAACCCACGGAGAGCTGGGACTTTTCCAAACTCTTCTATCTCCATTGTTCCTTATTCCTAAATAACCACCACCCCTCCTGATGAAAATGGCAAGTTCCAGGGACGGCCACCAGTTCCCCTTCCTGCCTAGAAATCCTGAAACTGCTTCTAAATGCTACTCCTTTCAGCTCATGGACACCTACTCTGTACACAGAGCTGGGAAAAATCCCCTGGCCAGGGGCTCATCAGGGAAGTGCTGCTGGAGTTACAGGTGTGTGGGAAATCTCTGTCCCTCATAGATTTTTCACAGATCCTTACATGGGATGTACAGAGATAGTTTTTGTATAGAAAGGAAGTGGAGTGCAAACACCATGTGTGACACTTTCCCTCTCCATGTTTGTTCCCTATCCCTGGATAGAGAGACATCCAAGAGCCCCTTGCACAGACAGACCCTTCTGTCCATGGATACAGAGACATCCAAGAGCCCCTTGCACAGACAGACCCTTCTGTCCATGGGTACACAGACATCCCAGAGCCCCTGGCACAGATAGACCCTTCTGTCCATGGGTACAGAGACATCCCAGAGCCCCTGGCACAGACAGACCCTTCTGTCCATGGGCACAGAGACATCCCAGAGCCCCTGGCACAGACAGACCCTTCTGTCCATGGATGAGGGAGCGCAGTGGGGGTGGGTGGGCAGCGAGTCCCGGAGGGGGCCGAGATCCGGCTCCAGCCCTGCCAGGCCTGCCAAGGCTCAGTGCCGGCTCTTCTGAGATGTGAAAGCCCTTCAGCCTTGTCCCTGCCCAGAGGGGCAGTGCTGGCCTGGCAGCACAGGTTGTTCTCCCCACAAGGTGCAGGAGATGAGAACACAACCCTTCCAAACGCTGCCTGCAGCCACAGCTCTGGGTGCTCCCCAGGAGCCTCAGCTCTGGCAGCTGCTCTGGGACCATCCTCTGCCCCAGGCTGCAGGGGAGGCAGCGGGAGCCTGGCTGGGCTCTGCCCTGGGGCCATCCTGCAGGGCAAGCTGCACACAGGCAGGATTTAATTCCCACAAACAGCCAAGCCAGGCGTGCAGGGGCAGCTGCTCCAGCCCAGCCAGCACTGCTGAGCGCTGGGCTCTGGAGCTGGGGCTCCCCACAGAGGGGACGGCACTGCTGGGCCACAGGAGACAAATCAGCTTCACCTGAGCCTCACTGAGATGAGTGGTGGGCTGGGAAGAGTGGGGAGGGTCAGGGGCAGTCACAGAGCTCATCCTGCTGGAGGGACAAGGAAAAGGCAGTGGGAACACACCAGTGAGGAGAGCTGAGGGCTGCAGAGCAGCTCTGAATGACACACAGTCTCACAGCACCCCTGAGACACTGCTGCTGTGCAACTAGGGACAAGTAGAATGGAGTAGCCCAAGCCCTTCCTCTCCTGCAAACCAAATGAGCTGGTGCATGGCTTTTGGAGTCCCACCTCTGCTCTCCCCATGGAATTTTGTTTTGCTCAGGCTGTCTGCCCCCAGCCCAGGGCACCGCAGGTGCTCTTGGCAGGGCCAGGACCTGATTCCCATATCATTACATCCCCATGAGCCCTGCCAAAAAGCACCTTGGCAGCTGACTGAAGAATCTGTTGCTTCCACCCCAGCAAAGAGGGAGCCTTTGGTGCATGGCCAGGCTGGGCCATGCCTGGCTGTGGACTCATCTGCAAATCAAGTGTGGAGCCTGGCTTTGAAGAAGGTGCCAGAACTGACGTCAATCTTCAGCTTGCCAATGGGCAGGTCAAGGAAGTTATTGTCATCCTTGAGGCTGTCTTTGGTGTCTCCAGTAGCAGCATCACCTGGTACAGCTTCTCCACGGGCTCCTTCTCTTTCCCTGGGGGCCAGACCAGGCTCTGCCCAGGGCCCCAGCTGTCAACTGGATGAGCAGAAAATGGGTTGGATGGTGCCCAAAAGTGCTTCACAGACCAGGTCTCCAGGTCAGCTCCAGCACAAGAGCTGCATATTCCTTCTGATGATCCCTGCTCAGAGCTACAGGCAGGACAAAAAAGTCTAGTTTTCTTTGCCACTAATTGCCAAGAGATGTGTGGAGCTGTTACCTGCCAGGCCCCTGGATCAAACTGTGCACGTGGATCTCTCCCATCTTCTAGGGCAGATGAACACCCAGCATCCAAGGATCATTGAAGAGCTCTTCTAAGGAGGGCCTGTCCAAGGATTCCATGGACAAAGACCTCTTAATAACATCTTGGCACTCTGGGGAGAGAAACCAGAAACCACCAGTCATTTGGAGAAGGATCCTGTCCACTTTGCTCCCTGTTCCAGTACCCAGGCCATGCTGGGTGTGCTCAGAGTTGGGCCTAAACTTCCCCATGGAGTCTCTGTTTGCAGGAGAGCAGGAGAGCGGGACATGTGCCACCTCCTTAANGTTATTGTCATCCTTGAGGCTGTCTTTGGTGTCTCCAGTAGCAGCATCACCTGGTACAGCTTCTCCACGGGCTCCTTCTCTTTCCCTGGGGGCCAGACCAGGCTCTGCCCAGGGCCCCAGCTGTCAACTGGATGAGCAGAAAATGGGTTGGATGGTGCCCAAAAGTGCTTCACAGACCAGGTCTCCAGGTCAGCTCCAGCACAAGAGCTGCATATTCCTTCTGATGATCCCTGCTCAGAGCTACAGGCAGGACAAAAAAGTCTAGTTTTCTTTGCCACTAATTGCCAAGAGATGTGTGGAGCTGTTACCTGCCAGGCCCCTGGATCAAACTGTGCACGTGGATCTCTCCCATCTTCTAGGGCAGATGAACACCCAGCATCCAAGGATCATTGAAGAGCTCTTCTAAGGAGGGCCTGTCCAAGGATTCCATGGACAAAGACCTCTTAATAACATCTTGGCACTCTGGGGAGAGAAACCAGAAACCACCAGTCATTTGGAGAAGGATCCTGTCCACTTTGCTCCCTGTTCCAGTACCCAGGCCATGCTGGGTGTGCTCAGAGTTGGGCCTAAACTTCCCCATGGAGTCTCTGTTTGCAGGAGAGCAGGAGAGCGGGACATGTGCCACCTCCTTAACAGCTGCCAGAGCAGGATGCTCATGTGCCCACTGCTGTCTCCCAAGACTGGTATTCCCCCCGTGCCCAGAGATGAGGATCCACCTTGAGAGAGCCGTTGTGGGAACAAGATCCGCCCCCAGATGATCCCCTGGCCCCTCCTGAACGGGTGCTTCCCCATGACCAGGTGGTACAGCAGGAGGCCCAGGGACCAGATCGTTGCTGCCTCGCCATGGTAGCATTAGTGGTGGATCCACTCTGGTGGGCTGTAGGACAGGGTTCCTATGAAACACAGACAGAGCTCATCAGGGGGGTGCTGCTGCTCCCAGAGCCTCACCCCAACATCCCTGGGCACGTGGGGGCTGCCCCAGTGGCACACGGGGTGACCCGCTACCCTCTCGCCTGCACCTGTGAATTGTGTACAAACTTGGAGCTGGAAAAGGAGACATTGGTGTTGGAAGTGGGCAGCAGAAGCCCTGGGAGGGCCCAACCATGACATGCAAAAGAAAAACTCACCTGGTGGTGGGGTAAAACCACTCTCCTCCCTGCCTGCATTGCCCCCCAAAAACATTATGAAGTCAAAGCAAACAAGGACAGTGGAGCAATCCAAGCCCTTCCTCACCTGCACACCAAACTGGCCAGTGCACAGGGTCCGAGATCCCTCTCTGCTACCCCCAAGTAGGGGTTTGTGTCAGGCTAGCTGCCCCAGTTCCAGCCCCAACCCAGGGCAGAGTGGGTGCTGAAGGCTGTCGGCAGGGCTGGGAGCTGGCCCCCCTCACCTCCACTCAAAAGCAGCTTGGCTGAAGAATGAATCCCATCCCAGCAGCAAGAGGGGGAAGCCCCAGTGCTACAGCCAGGCTGGGCCATGATATGCCCAAGGAGCATCCCCTGGGAGGGCTCACCTGAAAATTGGGTGTAGGCTGTATCTTGGAGGAAGGCGCCACAGCCAAAGTCGAGGTGTTCCAGCTGCCCGGTGGCCAGGTCGAGCAGGATGTTCTCGGGCTTGATGTCCCAGTGCAGGACCCCGCAGCTGGTGCAGTGCTGCACGGCCTCCAGCACCTGGCGGAACAGCCCCCGCGCCTCCTCCTCCGGCAGGAACCCCTGAGCCACAATGAATTCAAGGAAGTTCTGACACCATTCTGGATGCTCCAGCACCAACACAAAGTTGTTGGGGAGCTCAAGCCACTCCAGGAGCTGGATGACACCAGCATAGAGGACACCTTGGCCAGCAGCACAATCTCCAGGGGCGCGCAGGCGTCGTTGGGCTGCGGGAGGAGCCCGATCCCGTCAGTGGGGCTGAGGCTGTGCCAGAGCTCTGGGACCCTTCACCCAGCCTGGGATGCTCTGCGCCCTCCGCTGGCCCCACACCCGCTCTCCCTGCAGGGCTCCTGGCGGCTCCACCCTGCCGGGCCACGGCTCATCGCCGCCTGGCACGGCATGGCACGG
>VZTZ01022440.1:23131-36321 GCA_013400955.1 Drymodes brunneopygia | reverse complement strand
AAAAATAAAAATAATTCCCCCTTTCCTGCTGCCCAAGCTGTGGGATCATCCCAAGGCACGGGGAGTTCTGGGTCCCACGTGGTCGGGACAAATCCAGGTTTTCCTCAATTTTCCAGGTCCTTCCCTTCCCTCTGCTCTCCCATCCTGGATCTGGGCTGGGATTCCCTGAATTCCCTGTGCAGGACCAGCACTTGGATCCTCCCCCCCACATCCCTCTGGATTCCCCTCCACCTCCCTGCAGTGACAGAGATCACAACCAGCTCTCTCCACCCACCCCAATTTCTATTTATTATTCCCTTTTCTCGCCCAGGACCGGGTTCCAATTAAAGCTGAATCAAACGTTCCAAATTCAACATTTGCTCCGCCAGCAGGAGAAGCAGGGGGGGGACCTGACTCGGTCCCCACGGCAGAGCAGGGACAAAACCCATTTAGCCCTTGATTGCTGTGCAGGTAATAAAATAGAGTTTTACAGGGGAAAGGTTTGGGCAGGGCAAAGCCAAATTATTGCAGAGAGGCCTGGGAGGCTCTGTCTAAAAACAAACCATTAACAAATGCACAATTAGGCTGCCTCAATTGTTATGTCACCAGCAAAAAAAAATGCAATCCCCCCTGTCTTGGAATATCTAAACAGCCTTTTAATTCCAGCGAGCTGGCAGGAAGGAGGGAAAAAAAAAACGTGTTAGCATTAAAGGAATGTGTTTTTTGTTTTTTTTTTTAATCACATCTAAAAATAACATTTCTATAACCGCCTAGCCTGACATTTCACATCAGTCAGTGGCCAGAACCGCCTCGCTCAGCTGGGTTAAAATGTGCAAACACCACGGGGTCTCAGCAGATTTTTTGGTTTCCTGGAAAAGAATTGCAGAAGTCCAAAATTTGGAGGCGAGAGGGAAGTCAGAGTGGTTTGGTTGAAATAAATCGGGTACAGAGTGTTCTTCAGCCGGGCAGTGATGGGCTGGGTGATTCAGCCGTGGAATCGTGGAGTGGTTTGGGTTGGAAGGGAGATTTGATAAAAGGATCTAAAATTGCCCTGGAAATGTCCCAGGCCAGGCTGGACAGGGCTTGGACCACCCTGGGACAGTGGAAGTGGATGGTGGGATGAGAGGTTGTGCCCAGGTGAAAAAAGAAAACCATGGATTTGAGGATTGGTGAGGAAGACTTTGGACCCAGTTCCCATAAAAGAACTTGAAAAAAAACGTTCCCATGAAAAATGAGGCTTTGGAGTCAAAAAGGAGGTTTAGATGGGATATTGGGAAGGAATTCCTGGCTGGGATGGAATTCCCAGATTTGCTGTGGCTGCCCCTGGATCCCTGGAAATGTCCCAGGCCAGGCTGGAGCACCCTGGGACAGTGGAAGTGTCCCTGCCCATGGACAGGGAGCTGGGATGAGAGGTTGTGCCCAGGTGCAAAAAGAAAACCATGGATTTGAGGATTGGTGAGGAAGACTTTGGAGCAGGAGGTGAAGGAAGAGCAGATTCCACTCCAGCTCTGTAGGACAAAGCAGCTGCTTTTGCAACTTCTCCTTCCAGCCCCAAATCTTCTCCTCCATCTCAGACAGGGCAGGATGCTCTCCAGGAACATCTCAGGGAATCCAAATCTTCTCCTCCATCTCAGACAGGGCAGGATGCTCTCCAGGAACAGCTCTGGGAATTCAATTCTTCTCCTCCATCCCAGACAGGGCAGGATGCTCTCCAGGGACAGCTCTGAGGTGCAGGAAAGCTGAAACGGGAATTTGGTGGTGTTTGACAAATGCTCAGAAACCCAGTTCCCATAAAAGAACTTGAAAAAAAGCTTTCCCATGAAAAAGGAGGTTTAGATGGGATATTGGGAAGGAATTCCTGGCTGGGCTGGAATTCCCAGATTTGCTGTGGCTGCCCCTGGATCCCTGGGAGTGTCCAAAGCCAGGCTGGAGCACCCTGGGACAGTGGAAGTGTCCCCGCTCAGTGCAGGGATGGAATGAAATGAATTTTAAGGTCTCTTCCAACCCAACCCGTCCCATTCCATGATTCAGTGATTTCTCCAAGGATAACCAAGGCAGTTCTCTGCCTGAAGCCCCTCCTGGTGCAGCTCTGCTGCCTCCAAGGAGCATTTCCGAGCTCTCCCCGGCCTCTGCTGACTTCCTACAAATCACTTGTTACCGAGATTGATACTGCAGTTATGTAAACATCCATTATTTATCTGCTCTGGCCCTTGGAACCGGATGAGCGCTCCTGGATTCCCATTATTCCGTGTCTGAATTAATCATGGAGCATAAAACCAGGCACCGTTTATGCAATATGAAAAGGAGAAAAAAAAAAAAAAAAGAGATGTAAAAATAGCTCCCGTGGCGTGGAGATTTCACGCCGTGTTCCCCGGGTAGGAGCTGTTCAGGCATCCTGCTTTTTTTCCTGCAGGCCTGTGAAATATTGATGGCTTTTTTTTAAAAGGGAAAAAAAAATAAAAGGTAAAAAAAAATTATAAATAAATAAGAAAGCTCTCTGAAAATTATCTGTCTCCTCCAGAGGAAGTTGTTCCCTGATCCGGTCATTGACTCCCTTGCAGAAAGAATCCCATCCACGGGCAGATTCCCATCCTCTGGCAAATCCATGGGATTGGGATCTCATCCTGGGCACAGCCAGCAGCCTCTGACACCTTTGTGGGAATGGAGCTGGGAGCAGAATCCCAAAAGGGCAGCAGGGAAGGGATCTGACAGCCTTCTCCAGGGGAAGGATGGAGGTGCCTCATCCCTGCTGGGTTTTAACGGGAATTCTCACTTCTCCGAAGCCAAATGGTTCCTGCCACCCCCATGCAGGGAATGGAGCTGGTTTGGGGGGGCTGGGATTCAGCTCCAGGAATTTCATGGTATCCCAGAAGGGTTTGGGTTGGAAGGGACCTTAAAGCTCATCCCATTCCAGCTCCCTGTCCATGGGCAGGGACAGCTCCCACTATTCCAGGGTTATTCCAATCTGGCCTTGGACATTCCCAGGGATCCAGGGGCAGCCACAGCAAATCTGGGAATTCCAGCCCAGCCAGGAATTCCTCATTCCCAATCTCCCATCCATCCCTGCCCTCTGGCACTGGGATCCATTCCCTGTGTCCTGTCCCTCCATCCCTTGTCCCCAGTCCCTCTCCAGCTCTCCTGGAGCCCCTTCAGGCCCTGCCAGGGGCTCTGAGCTCTCCCTGGAGCCTTCCCTTCTCCAGGGGAACATTCCCAGCTCTCCCAGCCTGGCTCCATAGGGGCTCCAGCCTGGCCTTGGGCACTTCCAGGGATCCAGGGGCAGCCACAGCAAATCTGGGAATTCCAGCCCAGCCAGGAATTCCTCATTCCCAGTCTCCCATCCATCCCTGCCCTCTGGCACTGGGATCCATTCCCTGTGTCCTGTCCCTCCATCCCTTGTCCCCAGTCCCTCTCCAGCTCTCCTGGAGCCCCTTCAGGCCCTGCCAGGGGCTCTGAGCTCTTCCTGGATCCTTCCCTTCTCCAGGAATCATCCACAATTCCATGTGCTGCTCTGGTCCAGCATCAGGATTTGGGAGACGCCACGGGAAGAAGGCAGGGAGGGGTGGGGAAATGAGATCTTTGGAACAATTCTTTCCCTGCACTGGTTTTCCAGCACGTTGGGGATCCATCCCTTCAGTTCACGGCGCGTGATGAGCAGAATTAACAAAGAAACCACCGAGAGGCCCAAATCAACAACATCACGGAAATAATTTGGCACAAAAGGCTTCTTTTATGCATCAAAAACCTCTGCTGAGTGACCAGATCCTCAATGAGATTTTTTTTTTTATTTGATGACATTCCTCAAGCTTTAGCAGCCGCTTCACAACTCGATTTGAGCCTGGATTTGAGTCACTCACACCCTTGTGAGAGCAGGAACAGCCGCTCCTGTGGGAATATCCTGCAATATCCCAGCTCCAGCTAATAATAACCGGCCTGGCTTCCCCTGCAGCGAGCGTGGCTGGAAGGAGGGACCTCTCCAGGCTTTAAATAACCTCCTGGATTCCCCCCTCCGGAGCCCAGCTGGGAGCAGCTTTCCTGTTGGTTTGTTTGTTTGTTTGTTCCTTTTTCCTTTTGCCACGATTGCAGAGAGGAAGGAATTTGGCTCTTCCCTCCCCTCGGGCTCGGAGAGCAATTACTCAGCACTGCAGGAGAATTAAAGGTCAGGGCACTTGTACTGCGGGTTTTTATTCTGGGCTCCCACGAGGTCACAGCTGATGATAAGCACATGTTCAAATCCACGTTTCCAGAGCACGTTTCCCAAAGTGGCTGTGAAAATCCAAGGAGAGGAATTTTTAACCCTCTCTTTTCTGCTGATTTTAAGGAGGAAAAAGGCTTTGGAGCCGAATTCCAGCGAGACAGAGGGAGGGTGGTGATGGAAGCTCTGCATCGGGGGTTGTGTTTTTGGGTTTTTAAATAAAAACTGCCCCAATTTGCCTCTCCTGGAGGTGTTGGATCCTCCAGGGCTCTGGGGAATTCTGAAAAGCAGCTCTGACCTTGGCTTGGCACGGGCTGGAATTGCAGAGGTCGGAGCCTCCAGCTGGAAGGATGGTTTGGATAAATCTCCAGCCACCGATTATCCCAGGGGCATTCCCTGACTGATTATCCTGGGCCATTCCCTGATCATCCTGAGCCATTCCCTGTCCGTCCTGGGCCATTCCCTGACCATCCTGAGCCATTCCCTGCCCATCCTGGGTCATTCCCTGCCCATCCTGAGCCATTCCCTGCCCGACCATCCTGGGCCATTCCCTGCCCATCCTGAGCCATTCCCTGATCATCCTGAGCCATTCCCTGCCTGCCCATCCTGGGCCATTCCCAGCCTGGAGCAAGATCCCACTCTCCTCATCCCACCATTCCCGAGCTCAGCCGAGGTTTTCCCATCCACCACACTCCAGGATCTTCCTGGGGGTGGAATTCCTGGCTGGCTGGGGCTGGAATTGAGCTGTTGGAGCCAGGCTGGCAGGGGCCTGGGGCAGCTCCTGCCTCTGCTGACCCTGGGATGCTGCACTTGCAGCGCTGATGGATGGCCCCGCCTGATGGAGCCCCGGTCTCAGCTCGGCCAGATGTGAGATTAATTTATTACACCTGTCCAAACAGAAAATATTTCTATTTTCTTGGGGTCCCAGCTCGATGGAGAGGCCTGGCTGTGCCACGCTCAGCTGACTTTGGCCCAGCCTGGTGGGTCTGTCCCCCCCTGGGGGGGTGAGGGGACACCAAGCATCGCTCGTAACCCCAAGATGAAACGCAGCAGAAAATCCAGGTCCTTGCAGCAGGAGGCTGAGCTGGGGATGTGAAAGAATCCAAGCTCCGCAGAGGAGCAGCAGCAGCAGCAGCAGAACAGTTTGTGTTTTAATTAATCCGGCAATAATTTGGCGTGGAGCATCTCAATGCGGCCGATTCCTCGCCGCAGCTCCGCGTCCCGCAGCGGGAGAGCGGCAGGGAAAGCTCCCAGCCCGGGGCAGGAGGGATCTGCAGCCACCAGAAAAGCTCAGGATTCAGATTCCCAGCGAGTTCAGCGGGATTTTCACCCGGGATTTTTTGCCTGATTGAAGCTCGAGCCACAATCCAGGAATTTCTGTCCCTGCCACAATCCAGCCGGGCTTCGCGCAGGAGCTTTGGAGAAATCTGCTCCTCTTGATGGAGGCTTTTCTTGGAGAGGATTCAAGTTTATTCCATTAGAAAGGGCTTTAGTCTTCCCTTTTTGTGGTGGTGGGAAAGAAAAACCACTGGGACAGCTCAGATCTCACTTGGTTTTAACCTTCCCCACCTGAAGGGAAAAGTTCCTAAAGGACTTTAGGCTTGATAAAGGATTTTAGACTTGATAAAGGATTTTAGACTTGATAAAGGATTTTAGACGTGATAAAGGACTTGAGGCTTGAGAAAGGGACTTTAGAAATTGTTGTTCCTTGTAATGAGGGCCAAGGGATCTCTGGGAAGTGAAATAGGATCGTAATTAGGTGGGCACCTTCCTTTTGCCGGGTCAAGAAATTGGATAATTCGGCTGGAGTTTCAAAGGGAAGAGCAATTGGAGGAAGGAGAACTCCTGACCCTGTAATTACAAATCAGAGCTCGGCAGAAGGTGGGTGGCATCCTGCCCAAAGTGACACGGGAAAAATAAGAATTTAAAAGGGCTGCAAGCCACTGAACATGGTCGGAAATAGCTGAGGAACTACCAAAAAAAAAAAAAAAAAAAAAAGGAAGAATTTAATTTGGGGAAATAGGGAGAATTACAAGGAAAAGTAGAAGGGGAATAAATAGAAGGGGAATAAAATCTTGGTGATAGCTGAGGGGATTCTTCCTGGGATGCTGCAGGCAGTGCCACATCCACACATTTTTTTTTGAGCCCTTTCAGGGATGGAGACTCCCCGTGCCAAAGCCCAGCCACCCTTCCAGGGAAGAAATTTTTCCTGACTTCAAGAAAAACGTGGGAATGAGAGGAAAATGACAACAGAGATGTCCTAAAGCTGTCTGCTCACTGCTTTGGGTGCTTTGCTGGTTCTTTTGGTGGGTTTTGGGATTGCAGACCCCTCATCCCTTGGGAAATCCCACACTGCCCCCCACCAGCTGCTTTTCCAGCAGGAAAACCCAAAGCTGGAAGGAAAAATCTGTCTCATCTCCCCCAAGCGAAGGCCCTGCCTTTGTCCCCAGCTCTCCTTGCACAAAGCTCACTTTATTTTCTCCTCAGCATTCAGGTCTCTGTCTAAAGAAAACACAGAAAAAAAAAAACAACCCTCACATTCAGAGACTTTTTATTTTTTTTCTCCCCCCACTCTGCTTTGTTTATCAGGAAGATTAAGATTCCTGGCTGTGGACGAAAGGAATATCTGCATTTATTTGTTCCAGGGGCATGTGGAGTGCGTTTGTTTCCTAGGATGCAAATTCATTGTTCCTGCTCTGAATGGGAGCCCCGGTGCCAAGAGCTGCCGTCGGATCGGGATCTCTTGGCATCGTTTTTGCTGTGACTCCCCCAACACAGAGCAGGGATTTGGAGTCCTCTGCCACTGGAAAAAGCTTTCCCAGTATAAAATCTTAAATTTTTCTTTATTTCCCAAAGCCCTGCCGTGCCTCGGGGTGGGATTTTGGGGATGTGGATCACGCCAGCAGCCCCGGGGTGCTGCACCAGCTGCCGGCACCACCAAAAAGGGAAAATTTGAGCATTGGAACTCAATTGGTTGCACTTCCTAATTCCATTTTTAATGGATTTCTCTCCCTCCTGATTTTTTAAATTGGGATTTACGTGCACACACACATCCCAAATGTCAGCAGCAGCTCCAAGTCCACCAGGAAAAGCTGTGCAGTGTGGAATTCCTTGGGATGAATCCCAGCAGGAAAAGCTGAGCAGTGTGGAATTCCATGGGATGAACCCCATCAGGAAAAGCTGTGCAGTGTGGAATTCCATGGGATGAACCCCAGCAGGAAAAGCTGTGCAGTGTGGAATTCCATGGGATGAACCCAATTAGGAAAGGCTGTGCAGTGTGGAATTCCATGGGATGAAACCCAGCAGGGAAAGCTGAGCAGTGTGGAATTCCTTGGGATGAACCTGATCAGGAAAAGCTGTGCCATTTGGAATTCCATGGGATGAACCCCAGCAGGAAAATCTGCGCTGTGCAGAATTCCATGGAATGAACCCCCCAGAGCTCCCAGTTTGTCCCCAGGGCGGGCAGGGCACTGTCCCCAGCCCTGCTCAGTGGCTGTCACCTCCCATTAGTGGCAGCACGTTGTGACACGGCTGAGCCTGACATGCCTTGTCACCTTTGGGAGATAATGACTTGGAAATTCGTGCTAATAATTGTTTTGACTGTTCCCCCTGGAATGAGTGGGTTTGGTTTGCTGGTTTTTTTTTTTCCCTTCCAGCAGAATGTCTTGTGCTTAAAGCGATTTTATTAGGGAATTGTTGTTATTTTTTTTTAACAGAGGAAAAATAAGGATTTTTGCCAGCTGGAGGTTGGGAGTTGGGATTGACATCCCCTTGGGATGGTGATCCAGGGAAGATTTCACACATTCCAGCTCCTTGTGACCAAATCCTGCTGCCCCAGCCACCATCACCTTCCTCACATCCACGACTCTGATGCCTTCACCACTGAGGAAAGGAATTTTATCATAAATATCCATGGGAAGATCCATGTCCAGAGAGGGACAAGGGAGATGGGGAAGGGCCTGGAGCTCCAAGAGGGGCTGAGGGAGCTGGGAAGGGGCTCAGCCTGGAGAAAAGAAGGATCCAGAAGGGAAAACTCTGCACCAGAACCTTCCTCAAATTTCCCTCACTTTACTTTTTCCTCACATTTTCTCCCACTTTTTGATTTTCCCCTCACAGCAAGAGACCCTGAGGGGCTGGAGGAATCCAGGGAAGGGGCTGGAGAATTCCTGAGGGAGCTGGGAAAGGGCTCAGCCTGGAGAAAAGAAGGATCCAGAAGGGAAAACTCTGAACTAGAACCTTCCTCAAACTTCCCTCACTTTACTTTTCCCTCACATTTTCTCCCACTTTTTGATTTTCCCCTCACAGCACAGAGAGAGGCCTTTTCCTCAGGCCTACAAAAAGGTGCCTCCATTACAGAACCAGAGAATCCTTTAGGCTGGAAAAGACCTGTAAGATTTGGGCTTGAGGAAGGGGGGCAAAAAACCTAGAAAAAAAATTGAATTGCTTGGAAAAATGATAGCAAAGTCAGGCTAGGGAGTTAAAAGGTTTGGTTTTCCTCCCTAGGCAAAATCCAGCAGGAATTTCTGGCCACCCTCTGCCTCGCAGAGCTGCAACAGCACCAAAATATCTGGAAGTCCACCCTTCTTTGGGAAAAAAACAGTCCAGAGCTTTATGGTCATGTTTCCTGGGAAAATCGATCCTTTCCTCCCAAAAATAACCTAGTTTATGTTAAAGAAATAAATTAATTTAGCAGCATTGATGCCCATCTCAATTTGACTTGTGAATTTAGTTCTGTATATACTCTTACATTATTAAATAGGGTGCAAAGCCTTAATTAAATAAACTTCAGCTCTTGCTGCAGGATTTTATCAGGGAAACCCAAACAATCCCTTCTGACATCATTTCACTTCTCCCCCTTTTCCTTTCCCTTCTCCTTGTCAAAATATTCATCCCAACTGGCACGTTCCCCCCCGAGTATTTAGATTTTTCGCAGACATTTTTACAACCTATTTGCATTTTTGTGGAAAAACTCTCCCATCTGTTTATTTCCCTCTTGCAACCGGCTGGGATGACTGGAATTGGAGAGATCAGGGAAGAGCCTGGAGTGGCTCAGTCCTGGTGTTTTCCCCTCAGAGATATTTCCTTATCTGCTTGGGGATCCTGCCCTTGAAAATAAATCCTCCGAGGCATCCCTGTTCCACAGGTTTTCTGCTGTTAAAATTTGGAAAATTCCTTGCAAAGCTCCAAACAAAAAAAACCCCTCGCGGACAAAGGCGCTGTTGGAATCCGAGCTTCAGATGCGGCCTGAGGTAAACAGCGCATTTTGCAGGAATATTGTGAATATTTTCGTATCATATGGGCTGCTCTGGCAAGCAGAGAGACTCTTTTCCTTTTTAAATGAAATAATAAGTAAAGTAAGAGAAGCAGGGCTGCAGGAGGATGGGTTTAGATGGGATATTGGGAAGGAATTCCTGGCTGGGAGGGTGGGGAGGGGCTGGGATGGAATTCCCAGATTTGCTGTGGCTGCCCCTGGATCCCTGGAAGTGTCCCAGGCGAGGTTGGAGTAGCCTGGGATAATGGAAGATGTCCCTGCCCATGGAATTGGATGAGCTTTAGGATCCCTTCCCACCCAAACCAGTTTGGGATTCTCCTTTCCAGCACCCCATCCCTGCCTGTGACTGGTTCAGGCTCTGTGCCCATTGCTGGTTCCTTAAAGATAAATTCCTTTTTCTGTGATTTATTTAGTGCCAAGCAGGAGGAACTCAGCCCCCGGAGTGCAGCTGGTGTCACTTTAATGCATAAATTCCAGACTAATTAAAATCCACGTGGATGTGGCACTTGGGGACATGTCTTAGTGGTGGCCTTGGCAGTGCTGGGGGAAGAGGCTGGACTTGATAATCTTGGAGGTCTTTTCCTTTTTAAACAATTCCCCAGTTCCAAATTCATCCTCTGGGCAAATGAGGCATTGCTGGAACTGCTGGATGCCGCCAGTGTTTCACAGCCAGCTCTTGGAATTCGCTGTTGGAGGGAAATTCTACAGTAATGAAGGCAATAACATAAAAAATAAACAGTGTGAGGTTTGTACACACAGCAGATGCTGAAAGAGGGGTGGATCCCAGAGTTCCCATTTTTCCCAGCACCGGTTTCCAGCGGGATGGGCTGGGCTGGACAAGCAGAGCCCCTGAGGAGCCCAAACTTCCTCCTGCCTGCCCTGAGCCCTCAAGGCAATCGTGAGTCAATAACTTCTTCCTGAAACCACTTTATACTCAACCTTTATTTTTTTCCTCTGGCATTGTTCCTCCTTTCCCAGGGGAAATATCCAAGCCCGGATTGCTCGTCAGGAGGTCAGGGGGAACGATGTTATCACTCCATGGGGTCCCAGCACAGGCTGCAGGTGAGACAGCACATCTGGGCCAGCACTTGAACATCTGTATCTGCATCCAGACCCCTCGTGGGGCTGAGAAAAATAAAAGCGCCCCAAAAAGCCACTTGTGAGAGTTAATCCAGGGGAAAAAAAAAATGTGGTGAAACAAGGATTTTACAAGGGCATGGAGTGGTGGGACGAGGGGGATGGATTCACACTGACGGGGCAGGATTGGATTTGGAATGGACCTTAAAGCTCTTCTGTCGCTCTGTTGGACACGAAACAATCAGGGANGGCCTTGGGCACTGCCAGGGATCCAGGGGCACCCTCAGCTTCTCTGGGCACCCTGTGCCAGGGCCTCCCCACCCTCAAACCATCCCAAACCAGGCAGGAGCTCATCCCACATGGATATCTCACACCTTTCTCTCATTCTGGAGTCGCAGGTGATATTTGGTGGGAAAACTTGAGCTTGGAAGCACAAGAGCTGTTGGGATTTCCCTTTTTCGTGGATAGAGCTGCACAGCTGTGACAGCCGTATCCTGCTGCTCCTGGTTTGGCTCCCAGATCTTCCCCTTCGTGCTGGAACAACCTGAAAGAGCCTCAAACCCTTCTTCCCTTCCACTTGTGACTGCTGGCACGGTGACAGCCACCAAATATTAAAGGGCACAGCCCAAAAACTTGGAAAAGGCGGCGCCACTCCCGCTGGCAATCCTTCAATCCATGGGTTTGTCTCCAGGAGAGATCTTTGGAGAAGAGAATCCAAAACTCATCCCATCAAACCAAACTGGCAGCAGACGATCCATTTTGGCTCAGCCCTCATTTCCCATGGATGTGGAGAAATCCACACACATCCCATTTAGGGCTTCGAGGAAATGTCTCCTGGCCCGACCCGTGCGGGACATCTGGAACCCATTTTCCCCTCACACCTGGCCACATCTATTTGTTCTGAAAGGTTCACGACTCCACGGGCTGTGTGACCTATTCCCAGGGTGGTTTGGAGCTGAACGTGTTTCCTGCTCTCCCAAATTCCATCTAAACTGAATAAACCAATCCACAGATCCCCGGTGTAATATCCTGAGCCTGCAAACACACGCAGGCAATAAGTCAGGGAGGAGGGGGAAAAAAATCCTTTTGCTGCTTCCCATTAGCGAGCAGCTGCGTGGGGAAAGGGAAGGAGGGGAAAGAAAAGCCCTGGGAATCCAGGGAACAACAGGAATTTTGTCGTGCTCAAGCTCTAAAATCAGTTTCAAGCCCAAGTGGGGAAACTTCTGAACTCGGAGCTGATGCTCCGTGTGGAAAAGGAGATTTTAGAGCCTCAGGGAATGGGGATGGTGCTCCATGCATTGAGGTGTTCATTTTGTTGCACTTGTAATAAATTAAGGAAGCTTCTAAAAAGTACGGAGAGGGAATTTTTCCATGGGCAGGTGGTGATAGGACAAGGGGGAACAGTTTTAAACTGAAAGAGAGGATATTTTGATTAGGGATTGGGAATTAATTGTTCCCTGTCAGGCTGGGGAGACTCTGGCACAGGAGTTGTGGCTGCCCCTGGATCCCTGGAAGTGCCCAAGGCCGGGCTGGAACAACCTGGGATGGTGGGGGGTGAAACCTGAGGATTTTTAAGGTCCCTTCCAACCCAATCTCATCTGAAATTCCACGATTCCACGGTTCTCTGACTCTCACAGCGGTGCCACAGGCTCAGAGGGTCAGGAAAGGCTGNAAGGAAGCTTCTAAAAAATATGGAGAGGGAATTTTTCCATGGGCAGGAATTTTTCCTTGTTGCACTTGTAATAAATTAAGGAAGCTTCTAAAAAATACGGAGAGGGAATTTTTCCATGGGCAGGTAGTGATAGGACAAGGGGGAACGGGTTTAAACTGAAAGAGAGGAGATTTTGATTGGGGATTGGGAATTCATTGTTCCCTGTCAGGCTGGGGAGACTCTGGCACAGGAGTTGTGGCTGCCCCTGGATCCCTGGAAGTGCCCAAGGCCGGGCTGGAACAACCTGGGATGGTGGGGGGTGAAACCTGAGGATTTTTAAGGTCCCTTCCAACCCAATCTCATCTGAAATTCCACGATTCCACGGTTCTCTGACTCTCACAGCGGTGCCACAGGCTCAGAGGGTCAGGAAAGGCTGTTGGATGCTCTGGATAATTCCTCCCTCCTCCTGCATCCCTCAGCAGGGCACAGCCACACGCTGATCCCCATGGCCCTGACCTTTCCAGGGAAGCCAAGTCAGCTCCTCTTAGGATCAGCAGCTGGCATTTATGGCCGTGCTCTCCACATCCCACAAACGCAGCACCCCTGCTCTTCCCACCCCACCTCCTGCTCCGCTCACCCCGATCACACTGGGCAAAAATCAACCCCAATAAAAGATAAAGGCAAGGAGGACAGAACAGGGATCAATTCCAAACCCACCCTTCCTTTCCCTCAGGAGAATTTTCCCTCAAGGAACCGAAGCGAGAGCTTCTGCAGCGACTCAGTGCTGAGGCAGCAGCACGAAACACCAAGCCAATCCCTTCCAAAAGAGTCGAGCTGGATGTCATTATTTCCTGTTGGTAGACAGAAGGAGAGTGGGAAAAAGACCCCTGTTTTGGGAGGATTTATGGCCGTGGTCTCCACATCCCACAAACGCAGCACCCCTGCTCTTCCCACCCCACCTCCTGCTCCGCTCACCCCGATCACACTGGGCAAAAATCAACCCCAATAAAAGATAAAGG
>VZTZ01022440.1:4433-20124 GCA_013400955.1 Drymodes brunneopygia | reverse complement strand
GGGGATGGGAGTCGGGCAAAGGGAGCAGCTTTGTTTCCTTGGATAAAGAGTTTTGGGAGCAGGAATTTGAAATGGATCAATTCAGATTTCCTCACAGAGCACCCCACACACGTCACAGGTGCAGGGACAAAGCTTTGTCCCCTAAAAACACAACCCAGCAGCCTGGAAACACATTTGGAAACACGAGGGAGAGGATGTGGGGAGGAATAAAAATTAAAATGTCATTCATGCATCACTGTGGGAGAGCCCAATGGTTTAATCATGGAATTGTGGGATGGTTTGGGATGGAAGGGACCTTAAAGCTCAAAATCCCACCCCTGCCATTCCACTGTCCCAGGTTGCTCCAAACCCCATCCAGGCTGGGCTTGGACATTTCCAGGGATGTGACAATGTGAAAAACTCTTCCAAATTCATCTCCCCTTTCCCTCCAGCACCTCTGGGATTTTCCCTGCTTCCTCCTCTCTGTTGTTTTGTCCGTATAAACCCACCCAAGAACTTCATGACAAATTGATTTAAAACAAGGATTTTGTCCCCTGTCGCTCTGTCGGACACGAAACAATCAGGCAACTCAGGAACTCAGCCACCAAGGCTGGGCAGAGAGTAAAAAGAGCCCCAGCCTCTCTTTATTCTTATATTGATACCTTTTTACAGACAGTTATGGATTGGACAAGGAGGTTCCCACCTCTGAAATTCCATAGGTGACAAACACAGCCCATCACATTCTCCAGCCCAGAAAGAAGAATGAAAAACAACATCCAAAATACAAACCAATCCTTGGCCGGTTATAGAAACATGGATTGTTTACACAAAATCTGTGAGAACCTTTGCTACCAACTCTAAACACAGCACTCTAGAAAAATCAGGGCGACAGTCCCCAAATTTTGCTGCTTGTGGGATTTTTGTGCTGAGGCCGTGGCCGGTTCCTGCGCGGCTCCGCTCCGCTCTGACTGAATGAGGTCAGGGGCTTCTCCAGGCTATAACCATCTTCAAATTATGTGACAGAAACAAATAGGAGATATTTAAAGTTAAGGCTCTGCCCGCACTTTTATTCAACATAAAGATGGGATCACTCCGAGTTTACATATCTTACTAAAAATTCCTGTAAGGAGCTTGGCGAGGGATAAGAAAATTGGGAAAAATGTCTTTTCCCTCCCTTTCTGTGGAATCTGGATTGGTGCTCACGCTCAGAAAAACCAGCTCTAGTTTGAAGGGAGAAAAAAACAACAAAACAACTCCAGAAACAAATAGCTGCAGGGACGGCAAACTGAAATGCAAAAATATCCCCAGTTTCAATGGGATTTTTCAAACCAGCTTTGCAGTGAATTCCCTGGAAAATGTGTCAGCTCTGCGTGGAGGCTGTTCCTGCTGGATCCAGTGAGGAGTTCCAGCAAGGAAACCCTGTCTTGGCAAAAGAAAATAAATGTTTAATTCCAGTTTAAAGCCTGGATGTTGCTTGAGTTGTGTTTTTATTTGGTTTCCCAGCATAAACTCAGGAAAGGGTTTAGAGGATCAAAACTGAGCTAAGCTGAAACAGAGCAACACCAATGTGGGGTTATATTTTGGGTTTTTTTTTAATCTTTCCTGATTGTTTGATTGTTTGAGCCATTTTCTTTCTTTTTGCCCTCAATAAATTACTGTGAAATACAAAAAAAAAAAATTAAAATTTAAATACACATATTGAATATAAATATTAAACATGAATATTAACTATAAATATTAACTATAAATAGTAAATATGAAAGGTGAGATGTGAGAGGAGCAGTTGTTTGCAGTGATGTCACCCCACGGGTCAGCTCGTGCTGGGATTTATTTTCCAGCAGGAGATGCTCACCCTTGACCTTTGTGTCCCCTGCTCCCAATTTTCCATCCCATTACCAATCCATTTTCCATGGAATATTTGGTTTCAGCAGCTCACGGGGCTTCTCAGCGGAAGCCAGGATTGGAGACACCTCCAGGCCCCTGAGGAAAATTGGATACATCCATGATCAATCCAAAATGTTGGATTGAAATGTTGGGTGATCCTTCCTCACTTGGAGGAAGGAAATTAAGCACAAGGAGTTTGGGATGGGGACTGATACATTCCTGCTAAAATCCCATGGATATCAGGAGAAAATTCTTCCCCCAGAGGGTGCTGGGCCCTGAATTCCCTCAGGGAATGGCACATTCCCCAAAAGGTTCTTCCCCTAGAAGGTGCTGGGCACTGGATTCCCTCAGGGAATGGCACATTCCCCAAAAGGTTCTTCCCCTAGAAGGTGCTGGGCACTGGATTCCCTCAGGGAATGGCACATTCCCCAAAAGGTTCTTCCCCTAGAAGGTGCTGGGCACTGGATTCCCTCAGGGAATGGGCACATTCCCAAGGCTGGCATCTCCAGGAGTGTGGGGACAACACTCCCAGGGATGCACAGGGAGGGATTGTTGTGGTGTCCTGGACAGGGCCAGGGGTTGGATCCATGATCCTGGCATTCCCTTCCCTTGGGAATGTGCGTGGAAGAGGTCACTGGGAGAATGGGGTATCCATGGATCCTGGAACCTCCGGAGCACTTCGGGGAGCCTGATCCCAGCGGGAAAAGCTCCGGCTGCTCCCAGGACTGGGCTGTGCCATCCCCAGCTGGGCGGGTGACAGGATGGGAGGTGACAGCTGTGCCACCAGGGAGGGTCGTGCCGGGTGAGGCAGAGCGGGAGAGGCCGGCGCGTTCCCCTTCCCGGGAAGCGGAAAGTTTGTGGGAAGGCGTCGAAAGCGGAAAACACCGCTCGCCTTCCCGCCAACCCCAGCACGGTGTCACAGCAGCTCCCACAGGAATTGCCACGATGGGAAAACACAGGGAGAGCACTGGGAGAACTGGGAACTCCCAGAGCTGCCTTTTTCCAAGGGTGAAATCCAAGCCGGAGCCGTGGCAGGGCCCTGTGGAGAGAGGAACAAGGCGGATCCCGTTCCCCTTTGTGTGGCTCTCTAATCCCGAGGGAAAAAAAGAAAAGGCTCCCGAAGATTTAAAGAGGCTTTGGCTCAGCCTTTGAATGGCTTTTCATTTTCCCCCTATTCATGGATCAAATAGAGCTGCCTGCTCTGAATAATTGCATTTTACCTGCTGAAAACACTGGCCTGGAAACCTCCGAGTGCTTTATTCCTCCTGATGGCACATAAAGCATAAACATTAAGTTTGCTAAAAACAGGGGGGAAAATAAGGCTCTTTTTTTTTTTTTTTTTTTTTTTCCCCTCTCCTCGGTATAATTTACAAGGGGGAAGCATTAACTCATAAATCATAGGCACAAATTCAGCGAGGATTGAAACACTACACTCAGCAGCAGGCAAATTACAGCCACACCACTCCATCACCCAGGGCTCCTTCCAAGGGCGTTATTATTGGAAATATGTTCCTCATAAGGAGAACTAAAAGGGAAAAAAAGCAAAAAAAAAAGCACTAAAACCACAAGGAGGGAGAGTCCCAGCACCCTCAGCCAAGGCTGGTGAAGGAAGGCAGAGTTTCCATCCTGCCTGGACTCACCACCTTCACAGGGAAGGATTTATCCCAAAATTCCACCTACCCCTGGCCCTCTGGCACTGGGATCCATTCCCTGTGTCCTGTCCCTCCATCCCTTGTCCCAAATTCCCTCTCCAGCTCTCCCGGAGCCCCTTCAGGCCCTGCCAGGGGCTCTGAGCTCTCCCTGGAGCTTTCCCTTCTCCAGGGGAACATTCCCAGCTCTCCCAGCCTGGCTCCAGAGGGTTATTCCCCTCTTGTGCTCTTGGGCACTGCCAGGGATCCAGGGGCAGCCACAGCAAATCTGGGAATTCCAGCCCAGCCAGGAATTCCTCATTCCCAATCTCCCATCCATCCCTGCCCTCTGGCACTGGGATCCATTCCCTGTGTCCTGTCCCTCCATCCCTTGTCCCCAGTCCCTCTCCAGCTCTCCTGGAGCCCCTTCAGGCCCTGCCAGGGGCTCTGAGCTCTCCCTGGAGCCTTCCCTTCTCCAGGGGAGCATTCCCAGCTCTCCCATCCTGGCTCCAGCCCTTGGAGCAGCTCCGTGGCCTCCTCTGGATTCATCCCAGCAGCTCCAGGTCCTTCCTGTGCTGGACCCCAGAGCTGGAAACTCCTGATTGTACCTGGGATTATCCCTGGGATTTTCCCTCTGCTCCAGCAGTCTGTGTGAGAGCCATCAAAACCTGATTTTGAGGGGAAGAACGATGAAAACACCAAATTTTAGCACCCCTAAAGCACCACTGGCACTCCCTGGACTCCCAGACCTCATCCCATGGAACAGGGCAGCTCCAGCTCTGCTTTGGCTCAGGAAAAGAGTCTCAGAAATAAGGATTTCACTGCTGTCCTTTGTATTTGCTTCCTCTCCAATTTAATATTTCCTTTTAGGTCCTCCTGTCCCAGCAAGTCTTTAAAGCTGGGATTTATTGTGCAGAGCATCCCTAAAATCTGCCTCATGCCCCAACCTCCAAAACTCCTGCTTTCAGATACAGATAATTATGGCCATGAGGGTTTTTTTTTTCCCTTTAAATCTTGCTCTGGGGCCTAATCCAGCAAAGAGGGAGCTTCTCCTCAGCTGCAGAAACCCAGCCCAAGATGTGGCTCCAAGAGGGTGAAAGGCAACATCAAAATAATTCCTGCCTGTTCAGCACCCGGCTGTGCCCAACCCCAGCACCCAGAGCTGGGGCTGGGCTAAACTTGGCAGGTTTGGGGGGGAATATTTTTGGAATATTTGGAATATTTTTCCAGCCCAAAGGCTGGCAAACACCTCAGAGCTGGAGGCGGGAGACACCTCAGGTTTTGCCAAAAAATGAGTTGAGCAAAGTGAGCAAAATGAGGTGCCTGTTTCTCGTTTCCTTTTTTTTTAAATTTTTTTTTAAATTTTTTTCATTTTCTGTGGCATTTTGGGTCTCCAGGGAAGGGGTTCCCCTTCCTGCTGCAGGCTGAGCTCTGCAATGGGGAAGGAAATGGTTTTTTTGGGTGTTTTTACCTCTGTTTGTGTTGCTGGGATGGGTGGCACTGCTGGGCTGTCACACGAGGAGCTGAGCATCCCTTGCCCAGCCCGGAGCAGGGAAGGAGCTGCTGCCACCCACGGGCCTGGCACAGCCTGGGGGGCACCAACAGCTACCAAAAAAAAACCTGATTAGAGCTGTGAAAAACCCCCAGGAATGTCCTCACTGACAATGTTTTCATCCTGGCAGGCAGCAGGAATGGTCTAGGTTAATTTTGGAGGGAGGGGGGAAAATCCCTGCTGTAAAATTTGGGGATTTACAGCACGAGGAGATGGTGGGAATGATGGACAAAGGAGTGAGAATGGAATAACTGGAGAGATGCTCGTGGGCACCCTGAGGCCTGGGATCAGAGGTTTTGCAATAATTCCAGAATCTCCTGGAAATCCACGAGGCACCATTCCCGTTCCAGCGGCCGCTGGGAATCCCGGGGCACATTTATCAGCCCCCAGGACGAAGCTGCTCATCCCATTTTCACTGCAGCAATTGATGAGAGCGGGGATTAAAGTGGCACCCAACAATAAAAACAACTCCTGAGGCAGCCAGAGCCCGGCCAGGCTCTCGAGGATGGGCCAAAATTGTGTTATCCCATTAAACCTCGCCTTAGACCGGAGTTGAATTAGATCAGACCTAACAGAGCTTGTCTTAGGAGAGTTTCTCCTCCAGGTTTTCCACCTCTGCTGGTGGTGGGTTGTTACACTGCTGGCTAGGAAAGAAACACGCAGGGTTCAGAGCAGCAGTTGAACCACCAGGCAGGACCAGAAAAAGGGCCCTGCCCTTCTTTATTCTCTCATTTATATCTTTTTTAAGACAATCATGGATTGGTGAAAGAGGTTACCACCTCAATAAGTTCACAGGATAAAGACAAGGTCAATCATCTTTCTCTGCCCCAGGGGAAAGGAATGAAAAACAATCTAAAAGTTCAAAACAATCTTGGCCAGTTAGGAAAACAAGGACTGTGTTTATAGAAAATGCATGGGAACTTCTACTACAAAATTACAAACATAAAACACTGCAAAAAGCAGGGTGACAGTGGTTTAGACCCCAATCCTTTGGCTCCTGCAGGGGGTGAGAGTTTGAATATTTGTCTCAAAGGATATCATGGAAATATTGAACGTTTTAGGTTGGAAAAGCCCTCGAGGACTGGCAGGAGGAAGCAGCAGAGCCTGTGGGGCAGGGCAGGCTCCTGCTCTGGGGTTTGGTGGTCAGAAACTTCCCCATTTCGCAGGAAACACCAGCTCATGTTCCCCCTCCACCCTCTGAACGCAGCCTGGGTATTTTTAAATTATCTTAAAATCTGAACAAGCAGCAGAAATGTGCTGGGTTAGGGAGGGAGCTGGTGGAGAGCAGGGTTTGGCTCCTGCAATGTTGTTTTTCACCCCTCCTGCTGCAGCTTTTGGGGCAGGGAGGTGAATCCTGAGATGGGACACGAGGGAAAAACCTTCCCGGGCTCCTCATCCTTGCAGGGTTCACTGCTGCACTGCTGGCAACAGAGGAAACACGCAGGGTTCAGAGCAGCAGTTGAACCACTCAAAAGGGGCTCTGCCCTTCTTTATTCTCTTATTTATATCTGCTTCTAAAGACAATCATGGATTGGTCAAAGAGGTTACCACCTCAATAAGTTCACAGGATAAAGACATGGTCAATCATCTTTCTCCACCCCAGGGGAAAGGAATGAAAAACAATCTACAAGTGCAAAACAATCCTGGTCCGTTGGGAAAGACAAGGACTGTGTTTATAGAAAATGCATGGGAACTTCTACTGCAAAATTACAACCATGGAACCCTGCAAAAAGCAGGGCGACAGTTCACCCCACATTGGGTTGCCTGGAGTTTTGAACTTGCCCAAACTTTTCAATCCTCGGGTTTTCTGGTGAGCAGCAGAGCTCTGCCAGCAGCGATTGAGAGAATTTCCGGAATTTATCTCCATGGGATTGCCTTTAGCATCGAATCCCATCAAATCCCCTCCTTGCTGAAGGGCTGCCGCGGGTCTGGAGGCGCTGCAGGGGTTAATGGGATGTGTAACCAACGGGAGATGTATTTAATGATCCCTGAAATTGCTTCTGTGAAGCCTCCCCGTAACTGCCACAACTCGATTTACTGCAGATCCTGCAAGTAACAAATGTAATTACTGGGGAATCAACATAATATCGGGTCAGACAGGCTGATATTCCCTCCGTTTGCTGGAAACTCAATATAAATCTGGAGCAAGGCTCTGTCTCCAGCTGTATTCCCGGGCTGTGCTCTCAGGAACAACACCCAGCACAGATTTCTGGAGAAATGTTTAAAAACCAGAGCGCTGCAATATGAATTTTTACCCTATTAAGGGCTGTGATGTTTATTTTTGCCTGATTATTTCTGCCTTATCACACCAGGACTTTGCAGCTCTGCGTCAGCAGGTGAAGGTTTCTCCCTGTCAGTGCTGGTTTTGCTGCGTTCATCACGTTCAGCAGCACAGCCAGAGGCTGTTCTGTGCTCCCCAGCCCTTGACACTCCTTGCTGTGCCTCCTGAAGGACGAGCAGATGAGCCAGATAAAAACCAGGTGAGGGAAATGCTGACACTCGCAGCATCCCCAGAGCTCCCTGCAAAAGAGTTGTGGAATTCCAGCAAGGTTGGGGTCAGCAAAGGTGGGAAAACGTGGATTTTGGGGGGAGTGTGTCTTTCCCATTTCCCTTGGCAATCTGAGATTTGAATTCCATCCCAATTCCAAGGCTGGAGGTGCTGGAGGGTTTAACTGGAACCAGTCAGCTCCTGTGGGCTGGTGGCAGCCAGACCCTGGAGGGGCAGATCCCCTCTGGAAAGCTGGGCCTGTGTGGCAGAGGGAAAACTGTTGGATAATGAGTGACTCCCAAATATCCCTGGGAAGAATCGCCTTGCCAGGTGAGGCAGAGGATTTCTGCCAGCCAGGTGTCCCCAGGTCACACATCGAAAGTCATGCAGGTAAAACTCACTTTGGACATCCAGGAGGAGACAGGAGCTCCATTCCCTGGGTGCTGAGCTGCTCCAGAGGCAATCATGGAATCGTTAAGGCTGGAAAAACAAAGAGTCCAACCATTCCAAGGTCACCACCACATCCATCCCTGGGTGCCACATCCACACATTGGTGATTCCACACCCTGACCACCCTTCCAGTGGTGAACAGACCAGGATTCCCTGTGAGCTTTGAGGATTTATGGGCACAGAGCCACAGCAGTGGTGATGAACCCTCCTTCCCAAGCTCCAGGTGTTGGATGCTGGTTTGGGATTCAATCCTTCCCAGGTCACACATTGTCCTCCCTTTGGAGGTTGTGCAGGAAAAACTCACTTTGGACATCCAGGAGGAGACAGGAGCTCTGTTCCCTGGGTGCTGAGCTGCTCCAGAGGGAATCATGGAATCGTTAAGGCTGGAAAAGCCACCGAGTCCAACCATTCCAAGGTCACCACCGTGTCCCTGGGTGCCACATCCACACATTTGATGAACTCTTCCAGAGATGGTGATTCCACACATAAACCAGGATTCCCTCTGAGCTGTGAGGATTTATGATCACAGAGCCACAGCAGTGGTGATCAACCCTCCTTCCCAAGCTCCAGGTGCTGGATGCTGGTTTGGGATTCAGTCCCTCCACCTGGAAACACGAGGTGACACTGCCATCCCCCTGCTGCCAGCATCACCCCCATCAACCCCCTAAAGTCCCTCCCTTCCCAGGACAACCCCAGCCCAGCTGATGCCTCCCATTTTTCAGGAACAAAGGTTTTTATGGCTGAACGATGCAGCTCCCAAAATCGGGGCCCGAGGCCCGCGCGGTGACAAGCGAGACAAAGCAGACAAAGGCACGGGGAGCCTCTCGTGTTGCAGTGCTAATAAATAAGGCTCTCCACAGCCTCTCCAGAGGAGAAACATTCCAGTTGGTTCAATAAAACAGGCTATAACAAGAGATTTATATGGAATATATTGGATTTATTCATCGAGGATTGTGGGGACATTTTTTTTTTTCTGCTCCAGGTCCTTCTGCAGCAGCAGCTGCTTATCACTGATGCCTTTGTGCAGGGGACAGGGGCTGGTGGGGCTCAGATCCTGCTCACAGAGTATTGATTGCAGCCACATCACAGGCAGCCAGATGTGTGTGGCTTTTCTGCCTCCAGCGGCTCCAAAATCCCCAAGCCAGGTTGTCTTCGTGAAAAAAAAATAAAAAATAAAATAAATAAAAGAATGGCAATCCAGCAATTTTTAGCAGTTCTCCCACCCTGACCATCACTTCCTACAGCAAAATGTTCCTGCAGCAGGCAGACAGACAGGTTTGAATCGCTCAGAGTAAGATTTAGGCTAAAGGTGGCTGAAAACAGAATTTTAGGATTTTGTTCTAAGGTGGATTTGGGATTTTTGGGGCTTGTTTTGTCATGCCGAGAGCGAGCAGCCCTGACACGAAGGCTGAGCCACACGTACAGGTGAGGCCATGGAGGTGTGACCCTCATAATGAGCCAAATTAGCCTAAATTCATTAAGCTCTCATGATAGACTTCTAAAATTTAATTATTTAATTTAATTATTTTCTTCTCTCCTCTAACTGTCAAGCGAACGCTTCGCGAGTACCGCCGTCGTCGCAGCCCTGAATTCCTCTTTGTGACAGAACTTCCCAATTATTATCATAATTATCTTGAAAAAAAAAAATTCTGACCAGAACCCCTCGGTGAACGCCTCACTGCCCCATATCAAAGCCTGGATGATGAGGTTAATCCACCCCATCCCAAGGCTTTCCCCACAATAATCCTTTAACCAGATGTCGCACCAGGAATTATCGCGGGGAGGGAAACCTGGCTTTGCTCGGGCGCCGCTCCTCTTTATCACCAGATTACACCCGGGGAATCCCTGGCAGATCCGAGGAGAGCAGGAGCTGATAAAGGAGCAGGGTCAGGAGGGCGAAGGGGACAAGGTTTGGATGATGTCAAGGTTTGGGTGTCAAGCAGGGACTCGGGGAAGGAGACGCGGCCCCGGATGGCTCGGCGCGAATCGGAGCAGGCGGCGGCCCCGTAATGTAAAATGCATTAAGCTGTCAAAATGAAGATCCTGTCTTCAATCACGCCGAGTCCCCCAGGCCCCCGTGTTAAATATTGCATCAAGACATTTCCTGTCTGGCGTTTAGGGAGGGGGAAGAAAAAAAAAAAAGGGAAAAAGCAAAAAAAGAACGGAGGAGGAGAAAGGTGCGTTCGGCCTTGCAGCGCGGGGGTGACCCCGGCGTGAGTGTCACGTCCACGGTGACACAGGGACTTGGTCCAGGGTGAATTTTGCTCCTTTTCACCCCTAAATGCAGTTGGTGAGTGAGAAGAATTCCCAGGAAAGGTTGTCACTCTGCTCTGAGGGGTTTTTTTGGCTTTTCTGAGGCCTGCAGGCCTCAGAATTCACCTCCAACACCTCCAAGGCCTCTCGTCTTAACCCAGCCCATCACGGAATGTCCTTGTCCTTCCTCCCTCCCAGCCCGGGACCTGGGGACACCCAGAGAACTTCACCTGAACTAATTTCTAAAGTGGATTAGTTAAACTTCATTAAAGCCTGGTGTAGACAGCCTTTTTCAGAATTAAGGTGGCCTTAATTGAATTTCCTCAGGAGCTTAATTGGCTTCAATCAGCTCCCGGTGCAGATCATGGGGACAGCCCCAGGTGGCCTCGGTGACATTGTCAGGGCATTTGGGGACAGCCACCCTGCTCCTCCCTGTGTCACCACGGCCATCCCAACCCAAAAATGGGATCAGGAATGACAGAATTCATCCCAAAAAGGGGGATCAAGAATAACAGAATTCATCCCAAAAGGGGAGCAAGAATAACAGAATTCACCCCAAAAAGGGGGATCAGGAATGAGAGAATTCATCCGAGAAAGAGGATCAGGAATGACAGAATTCATCCCAAAAAGGGAGTCAGGAATTATAGAATTAATCCCAAAAAGGGGGTCAGGAATGACAGAATTCATCCCAAAAAGGGGGTCAGGAATGACAGAATTCATCCCAAAAAGGGGGATCAAGAATAACAGAATTCATCCCAAAAGGGGAGCAAGAATAACAGAATTCACCCCAAAAAGGGGGATCAGGAATGAGAGAATTCATCCGAGAAAGAGGATCAGGAATGACAGAATTCATCCCAAAAAGGGAGCATCAGTGACAGAATTGATCCCAAAAAGGGAATCAGAAATGAAAGAATTCACCTCAAAAATGGGTTTAGGAATGACAGAATTGATCCCAAAAAGGGGATCAGGAAAAATAGAATTCATCCCAAAAGGGGGTCAGAAATGACAGAATTCATCCCAAAAAGGGGAGCAGAAATGACAGAATTCATCTCAAAAATGGGATCAGTAATGACAGAATTCATCCCAAAAAGGGGATCAGGAATGACAGAATTCACCCCAAAAAGGGGATCAGGAATGACAGAATTCATCTCAAAAAGAGGTGATGAATGGCAGAATTCATCCCAAAAGGGGGCTCAGGAATGACAGATTTCACCCCAAAAAGGGGCAGCAGAAGTGACAGAATTCCTCACCTGAGCCTGGCTGATGAGAGGAAGAACCACAAACCCAATTTTCAGCCGCGGAAGTCTCCGTGAATAACTGAACCAGCACTTCTCAAAAACTTTACAGCTTCCCTCATAAAAAACGCCAATAAATCCTCCCTGGAAGCGATTTCAGAGCACGAATTCCTTTCTTTCCTCCTCTGCTTTTGATGGTCCCCTGTAAATTTTCATGGCATCACTTCCAGCCTGGAGCAGAGAGCCCTGAATTTCAGCTCTGGTGTTTTCCAGCTTGAATGCCCAAATGGAATTTCTAAAATCCCAGAATGTTTTTGGATGGGAGGGACCTCAAAACCCATCCTATTCCATGGGACACCTTCCACTATCCCAGGTTGCTCCAAGCCCCTGACATTTCCAGGGATGGGGCAGCCACAGCATCTCTGGGCCACAAAAATGTCCTTTTTAGAAAGCAGTAAAATGTGTCACCCCCCTTGTCCCCGGGGCTGTAATTTCATTTAGCAACAACAGCTTGGAGAAAAAGGAGCACATCCCAAAAATCCTGGCCATCACCAAGCCCGTCCCTCCTGACACGAGATTTGTGTGGAGCTGTAAAGCTCCTGATTGAGGTTTCCAGGAGCTCTGGCACCCCCAGGGACTCGGTTTTCCATGGAAAAGCAATTCCAGGGCCCTGTCCAAGCAGCAGAGATTGGGGGCTGCATTTTGAGCAGTTTTTCCCCCTCGTTGTCACCGGGGTTTTTTTTTGTTTTTGATGGAAGCTGGAGCCGTGCAGATTAAGGAACAATGTCACAGAAGGGGCTGATCAAATTGAAAAGATCCATCAGATTAATTACCAGGCTTGGAGGAGCTCGTCCATTTATTGGAAACAAAAGCCTGGGGCTTGCTGCTGAGATTATGATATCTCCCATTTTCCAATATTTCCGTTTGATCTCGTAAAAAAAAAAAAAACCCGACCCACAGGGCTGGTGTAAAGTCAGAGGGAATTTGCATGGAGCTTTTCCTGCTGGGAATTCTCGCTGGATACTCAGCCTGTGCTCACCTTCACCCCTCTGGATGCTTTTTTTTGTAGGGTTCCAAGGCAGCCCTGGCTCCTTTCCAGCCCTCACCCCTCGGTCCTGCCCGAGCACAGCACGGCCCTGCTGGAAATGCTGCATCAATATTTATCACAACTTTGCAGGATCGGGAATATTTTAATCTTAAAGCACCTCCCTGGCTGGGGGAGAGATTAAATAAGTGCATAATTAAAAGATGGGGGCAGTGAAGCTTTCACCCAGTGATTGGGTGAAGGCACAGGGGAGGCAATTTTGGGGCTGCCAGACCCTAAAGCTGCGATTCTAAATTAAAATCATCTCTCAGCTCGCCCCAAAGCCTTTGAATTCACACCTTGCAATTTCCTTTCTGACCACCATAACGAGCACAGCGTTAATAAAGCAGCCCCAGCTTTACTGTGTGATCTCCTAAAACTCCCCACCCAACCAAAGGGGTTCAGTTCTCTGTGTCCCTGGAGAATTTGGGGTGGTCCAGATGATTCCTGGAGTGGATTCCCATGGGATAACCTGGGCCCTGCTGGGAGCCAGGCAGGGATTGGTCTCCTCTCCCAGGTAAAAGGGATAAAACAGCTTCAAATTGTGGCCCAGATTTGCTGTGGCTGCCCCTGGATCCCTGGAAGTGTCCAAGGCCAGGCTGGATGGAGCCTGGAGCAGCCTGGGATAGTGAAAGGTGTGGGATGGAATGGGATAATCAAGGTCTTTTCCCACCCAAAGCAGTCTGGGATTCTGGGATTCTATCAAATCACCCATCACAATTTGAGAAAGGGTCATGAGAAGCTGACAGAGCTCACACAGGAGCACAGGGGGATGTTTTCCTAAATTTCCTATAAAAACTCCCACTCCCTATCTGTGGAATGGTGTCTGCACCACTCACCTCCCAAGGAGCCGTGCTTGGATTCAATTCCCACCACCCAGGANGAATCAATTCCCACCGCCCAGGAGATGCTCTGGACCTCCACCCTTTCCATTACCTGCCCTTCAAGCCATGGAAGCTCCCAGCTCATGGAAAACACCATCATTTTATTGGGAAAGGAAGCATTTCCCCTTTCAGAGGTGATTTTCAAACACTGGGGGAGCTCTCCCCACGCTCTGCCTGGGTGGGATTTCAGCTGCAAGGCTGGGAATTGCTGTGGCTTTCCTGCCTAGCTGGGATGAGCATTTTGGGTGCTTCCCTGTCGCCCTGATTTTTTAGAGTGCTGTGTTTAGAGTTGGTAGCAAAGGCTCTCACAGATTTTGTGTGAACAATCCATGTTTCTATAACTGGCCAAGGATTGTTTTGTACTTTGGATGTTGTTTTTCATTCTTCTTTCTGGGCTGGAGAATGTGATGGGCTGTGTTTCTCACCTATGGAATTTCAGAGGTGGTGACCTCTTTGTCCAATCCATTACTGTCTGTAAAAAGGTATCAATATAAGAATAAAGAGAGGCTGGGGCTCTTTTTGCTCTCTGCCCTGAGCTCCTGAGTTCCCTGATTGTTTCGTGTCCGACAGAGCAACACTTCCCCTGCAGACCTTGCCTGAACCCATCTGCCCCAAGGTTTGAAAATCACGTCTGAAAGGGGAAATGCTTCCTTTCCCGATAAAATGATGGTGTTTTCCATGAGCTGGGAGCTTCCATGGCTTGAAGGGCAGGTAATGGAAAGGGTGGAGGTCCAGAGCATCTCCTGGGTGGTGGGAATTGATTCCAAGCACGGCTCCTTGGGAGGTGAGTGGTGCAGACACCATTCCACAGAGGGGGGGTGGGAATTTTTATAGGAAATTTAGGAAAACATCCCCCTGTGCTCCTGTGTGAGCTCTGTCAGCTTCTCATGCCCTTTTCTCAATCCCGCCTCTCCTCCTTCCCAGCATCTCCCAAACCCAGGAGCAAGGAGCTTTTCTGTTGCACTGCTGGCAAGAGAAGAAACACGCAGGGTCCAGAGCAGCAGTTGAATCTCCAGGCAGGACCAACCAAAAGGGCCCTGCCCTTCTTTATTCTCTCATTTATATCTGTTTCTAAAGACAATCATGGATTGGTCAAAGAGGTTAACACCTCTACAGGTTTACAGGAAAAAGACATGGTCATTCATTTTTGAAAAACAATCTAAAAGTTCAAAACAATCCCGGCCAGTTAGCAAAAACAAGGACTGTGTTTATAGAAAATGCATGGGAACTTCTACTGCAAAATCACAACCATGGAACCCTGCAAAAAGCAGGGTGACACTTTTCCACCACCCAGAGCCATCCCAAACCCTTGGTCCTGGATGAAATCCCTAAATCCTGGCTGCACTCAGTGAATAACAGAGCTGATTTTTCTCTCTCGGGGCTCCTCGCACTGAACGCGAGCAGGGATCGCGTTTTTTGAAGCTCCCACGGAGAAAAAGCTTCCCTATAATTTTGCTAAATTTATCCCAAACACAATAGAGCGTGTGGAAAGGGGGGATCTAAGTATGGAAGCCACTGTTTTAATATAATTGGCCTTTTAGATTAAAAGGCTCCTGTAATAACCTTTTTTCTAAGAAGCAGAAAAAGTCATAATTACAGAGCAGCCGCTCATGACAGATAGATGTTCCAAAAGGAGGGAATTAACTCTTCCCTGCGTTTCCAGGGGAGAAATCCCTGCCTGGTTCAGCCACCAACGCTGCAAAAAAGGAAAGATAAAACCCCCTCACCCACCTAAACTCATTTTTAGTGACTTGGGGGTTCTCCTTTTTGCCTGGGAAATCAGTGTGGGTTTTTGTGCTGGGTTAAGGAGAATCTGCATCTAAACTCGTTTTGAGTAACTTGAAGGTTTCTCCTTTTTGCCTGGGAAATCTGAGTGGGTTTTTCTCTTGGATCTGAGCCTGGGTTAAGGAGAACTTGCACTTAAATTCATTTTATTAATTCGGGGTTTTTTTCCCTTTGCCTGGGAAATCTGTGTGGGTTTTTCTGCTGGGTCTGAACCTGGGTTAAGGAGAATCTGAACCTGGGCTAAGGAGAACCTGCACCTAAATTAATTTTTAGTAAATTGGGTTTTTTTCCCTTTGCCTGGGAAATCTGTGTGGGTTTTTCTGTTGGGTTAAGGAGAATCTGAACCTGGGTTAAGGAGAACCTGCACCTAAATTAATTTTTAGTAATTTGGGGTTTCTCCCCTTTGCCTGGGAAATCAGTGGAGGTTTTTCTGCTGGGTCTGAACCTGGGTTAAGAAGAATCTGAACCT
>VZTZ01022434.1:978032-1032517 GCA_013400955.1 Drymodes brunneopygia | reverse complement strand
CTGGGAAGGCAACTCCCACAATTTGCCACCCCACATCCAAGTTTCCTCCATGGCTTGCTACAGAATTAAATTTGTATGTGGTTCAGGTATCACCAAGACTTAGAAGAGAGGTTTTTTTTTTGGAGTCTAACTGCAAATGGGCCTAATGAGCTGTAGCTATAAACATCAATGGAATTTATATGTATATAAGATAATTTCCTCAACATTTCAAAGTAATTTTCCTTTGAAAAACAAACCCACAGAATAGTTGTTGGTAGTATTGATATCATTCTTCATTAATCTCAACTGAATGGATATAAAAGTAACATGCTGTTGATCTTTTCCAGATGAACTTTTTTTGGATATACTGTAGAAAAGCTCTCTTATTTTCAGTTTATTACCAGTAACATTATACCACTCATTCTTGAGAAGAAGAAGAGATTAAAACAGGAGGGGAAAAAAGAGAGAAAATGTGTCAGACAATGACAAAGAAGGCAAAATACCTGCTTTGAGATCCTAAGGAACTTGGTTGCATGAAAGTCACCTCCTTTATTAACATACTGAGCTTTCAGATGAGATGCTGAGGAGATGATATGAGACCATGGTGTCAAAGTAGATTCTAAAACTTCCTTTTGCTAGAGTTGGAGCTGGCAAGAAATCAGATGCTGAAATGAAGCTGGGATAGGGATTTGTGAGGAGTTAAAATTCCAGCACCGTGGGAGACACTTTCTCTATATTTTCTATCCCAGTTGCACTTGGAAGATAAGACAGATGCTTACAGATGAATGACTGCATGTATAACATAAGTACCCTCAGATTTAAAATTATCTATCCATGGATAGAACTCATTTTAACTTTGCACAACGGAACATTTCCCTCTCTAATATTCAGATGCAGAAGGAAGGCACACTTAGGCATGTGTGTCTAAATCATCAGTCTTTTTGCAAATAATCAAAATGCAGAAGGAACGAGTGAGATAAGCACCAGAAAAATCCATACCAACTGTCAGTTTTCTCCCTTTTCCAGAGAAATCTGGATTTCTGGATTTAGCCAGCAGTGTGTTAGTTACATTTTTTCTAATTGGCAGCTGATCAAAATTATTACTACACTTTTGAGCTTAGGGGAAAAATAAAATAGCTGATGTTTTTGATTCCTCAAGCACAGGTCATTGTTAACAAGTGTTCTCAAGAGCAAACAGCTTTGCTCTAACCACAAAACCCTTGTACTTCATTAGATTGTACAAATAAGTGTCTCACACTCTCCATTTGTTCTTCTCTTCAGCAGCCAAGAATTGCAATGATCAGATTCCCAGAACTGCAATGGCTACACACGTAATACAATCAAGTGCAGATTCTTGCCACTACTCAGTTTTTTTGTTATCTGTTTATTCTTTATTTCTTCTCTGGTCTCTAGCTGCCTATAGTGTTGTATGTGAAAAGTAAACTCATTATTCTTGTTTGGTTTCCTCTCAGTAATTGTTTGGGCATTTTGTTTTCAACACTTCTGCTAACTCTTGATTTTACTTATGCATAATCACTGCTAGAGTACTATTACTGACTTTTTTTTTTCTAACTACTGTACCTAAACCTTTATGCCTGTTAGTTTTCAATTACTCCATTACATTTCAGTTGAAAAATATTTCGTGTGCCTGAGAGCCACATATCACAGCAGAATTTGCATCTGCCTATTTTTTGTTCCTTCCCTTTGTGCAGCTTCTTCTGAAGTGAATGCCTGGCTCAAGGGAATCAGTAGGACTTTTATCTTTCATGTTGTTGGGTTCAAAACTCAGCCCTACATATTTTTTCTCCTAGAATTTTTTGTGTGATGTTCTATCCCCATCCAGAATAACATGGACTAACAAGTTTTGTTGGTCATTTTTCAAGTAACAATTTATGGTGGTCATTTTTCCTTGAGGGAATGATCTGCTTCTAAGAAGAAGAAATTCAGCAAATATATTTTAAAATTCTAACCTGTCTTTTAAACTTTTTCCCAATTTGATCTTCCTTTTCTTTCATGCACTCTGCCTCATTAAATCCAGCTGCAGATGTAGATTCATTATCCCTACTACTTATTATTTGAATGAGTTTTCTTTATGGACTGAAATGAATTAATAATGGATGTGTGTATTTACTACAACAAATAACTTCATCAGTAGCATCACAAGTTCTGGATACGCTGTTTTTTTACACAGGCATCAAACCCAAATCTCAGAAATTACTTGTAAAGTTTTTGCTTTTTAGATAATATTTGAATAGAGATCAGGGTTGTCTGCACCTCCAATCTAAATTTGATTTCCACATGGATGTTCTCCTGAACAGCCTTCTCAAAAGGATGGGATGAAAAGTTAATTGGATCTATTTTACCATTTTCCTTAATAATTTCATTTCAAACCCAAAAACTCATCTCTCACTGTTCAACATTATGCTTTTCTTTTACCCTTAGCACATTAAAAACTTAGAGGTAAAATAATGACAGGAAGGAGATATCTTGATATTACAAATATTTTAAAATATTTGGCTCTTAAATAGATCTCCAGATTTCTGAGGACAGTCTATTTGTTTATTTTTATGTTCCTCCCTCAATTGGTTTATTCTTCCATTCCAGTGGTGCCCTAGAATGTTGTTCATAAAGCCACCAGCAGAGCTTTCTTTTTCTGCTGGCTGCAGAAAAAAAATAAACTTTCAGCTTTCTCTGTTGGCTTTCTCAATAAGGGTATTAGTGACACAAAATTCATTTACATTTAAATATTTTCAATTTTACAGTTGAACTGGCATTAGACACTGGGGTTAGAAAGGATGAAAAGGGAAATACCCAGAATGAAGACAGGTGAGAATATTTTTGTGATGGTGATAATGAATATCTTACTTGAATGGAAAACACTCTGCAGATAGAAAAAACCATAGTGCTACAGGAAAGACTGATCAAGAGTTGCACATCCTTACAAAAATTATATTGGTGCTGTTGTGGTCACAATATTGTGAAAAGTGAGATAAAAAATGAGACTTTAAAGCTTCAGGTTGTCCAAGGTTCCAACTGCCCCTCACACATTAAGAGGGGCAGTACATTAATTGTGGCAGCCCCTTATGAGGAAACCCTTCAGAAGTCCCAAGCAATTCCCCATTTTACAAGGGTGCAATTTTGAGGAACTCCCGTGGTTATGCAGAGGTTTGTGGAGTGTGTAGTGGGTGCAAGTGAAACAAAGGCATCTGCAAGGTTCAAAAGTCTTTCAAAGAGATGATCAGGTTGGAGTTCAAAGCAATCACAAGTACATGAGGGAACTTGGCTCTACCACTGAAAATCACCTTTGCTGTTACAGTGATTAGCTGGCTCTCAGGGGATTTACTGGTGACACACTGCTTACATCAAAGATGGTAGGCTGGTTTCCTGGTTACCAGTCTTCAAAAGTTATTGATGGGATGAATTCTAAAGAATTTTGTTGGGTTTTTTTTCCCTAGTAAACTTGTATCCATCCTCTAGCTAAATCAAAAGTAAAACTGCATTTTAATGAACCATCATCAGAGGTTCAGGAGTGTTTTCTATCCCTGTATTTTGTCATGGACCAGAAAGAAATGCTTTATAATCAGTGAATACCCAATTTTAGTAAGAGAAGAGAACTAGCTGCCGTGTATCCTGGAAGATCCAAAGTGCCAACAGGACCAAGAATGATGTTGTTCTCCAAAAGTCTGTATCATTTTTCTTCACCTGAGTTTTAAGCATATTTCAAAGATAAAATTGAAATTCTCAATGTGTTACTTCACACTTCATAAGAAAAACTGTGAAATGGCAGAAAAAAACCTTCAGAAATACAAAGGAAATCAGAAAGAACAAATTACATTGCTTATGAACTATTTTTATCTTGTAGGAGACCAGAGCACTGGATGCTTTATACAACAGAGAACAAGCTGCTGCCCAAAGGAATATGTGTTTTAAGAAATTCCTGGATGTTGATTTTCAGGTCCAATTTGCACAATGTTTACCTTGAAATGAGCAGAGTAGTGAGAATAAAAGAGAGAGCTAGGTGCCCAGCAAAGCCTGAGGGGTTCTCTGCCCTGTTCAATGTCTGCTCCTGTCACAGGTGCCTCCAGGAGCCCACTCAGCTCTTTGGAAGTCTCCCTTGAACCCCCAGTGGAGATTGAAGCTGCACCACCTTCAAGGGGCCAACCTGCAGTGACCAGCACAGTGCCTGTTTCTGCAAGAAATCCTATCTGCTTTCCCATCTCACATCCTCAGCAGAGGCAGGTTTTGGATTGCCTTGGGCTCCCCAAAACAGGGGTCCCAAGCCAGGCAGGAAGCATGGACGGTACCTGGGACTGAGGAGTGGTGCTGGACACAGCTCTGTGCTGCCAAGGAACTCTGCACCTGCCCTAAAGCTGCTGCTTTATCCTCCCCTGCCAAGACTCCCTGTCTGCTGCCCTGGGAGGTAGAACCTGCCTGGCTAAAAGGAAGGTGGGAAACACTTATTAATTAATAGTAGGCTTTAAAGTCTTTCCAGGCTCTGTATTACTATGGTATTTCAACCGCAGCATACCATGGAATAGCAAAATACTACAGTAGATATTTAACAAATCACACTAAGAACTAATGCTATTCTATCCCCAGGAAAGCTTTCCATCCTTTTGTGCAGTTTCTTACAAGCACTGACTAATTACAACTTTGACATGCACTGGCCTAGGTTCAAATAACTGAAATTCCACAGGATGCACAGACTGTCATTTTTCAGAAATCTGAGTAAGGGAAGCAAAAATGTCTCTATCTTCTTCTTCAAACTGGTTTCAAAATTTAAAGCCTAAGGGAAAACCACATGATTATACTCCCTTTGAGTATCCAGTGGTCTGGCACTCACATAAGTTCTTAAATAGAAAACATGTAAAATACGCGATAACTCTGATTAAGAGCAGAATTTCAGTAAAGAATTTTTGCTATTTTTTAAAGTTCTGTTAATTTATTTCATATGAACATGTAAAAGAGATTATACTCCCATAAAAAAAGTTTTATCATATTGCTTCCTTGGCAAAGAAGCTGCCCTATGTAGCCTTTTTCACTGTAACATTTCAAAAAATTACAAGAAAACTGCTTTATTCAACTGAGCTTTCTTCTTCTAAAAAACCCATCAAGTATCTAGGAGAAACATCTTATATAACTTTATTAAGAAACTGATTGTCTGATATTCAAAATAAATCAACTTCCATGGATTTAACCATGAAAACAAAAGGTGCATTTATGTCAAACAGATTTCAAACATGAATGCCTGATTTGTTCTGTGTGTTTCATTGAATACCAATGGTTTGGAAGCAGCACAATAACTTGGCACTGGTTTAGAGTCAGTTGCTATAACAATTGTTTTCCATTATAATTGATCTTACCTGTTCCCTTGCAGATTGTGTTCCCAAACCGTGCTTTCACTGTGCCCAACTCTCCCAAGGCAACAGTCAAAGGTTAAGAGGGTCTCCAGCTCTTGATGCTGCTGATCCCTGTCAGGAAGCCTTCCCTGGGTGAATGCAGGGTGCCAGGGGCAGCCCGGGAGCAGCTGGGAACAAGCAGCAGCCCCTGGTTTGTTGTGCTGGTCGTGTCAGGGGAGGTGTGAGAGCTGCTCTGCTGCAAAGTTTAAGCCCTTATGTTCCCATGGAGAAACTGCTCCTTCAAACCACCAGGCCTTTGGAAAAACCTGCTTCCACACATCAGCAGGGAGCAGTTGGAGGTTAAATGTGCCAAGGACCTGCTTTGCATTTAGCCTGTCCCATTCTCACTACAGCACTTGAGGGGGAGGATGGGATGACACAGATGAGACACTGAACATGGGTTTCATTTTCTGTGACACCCAACTGGAGGAGCATCCCACTAAAAGCAAGTCAGGAGAGGAGAGGAAGACCCAAGAACCAGGCATAGGATATTTTGAGAGTTTGGTATTGTCTGGAGACCTGTCCACCAGGAGTGATGAAGAATTGGAGCCCCAAAAACAGTGCAGATGGGGTCTGAGGAGAGGAGAGCTCTGTAGAAGAGATGCAAAGAAACAGAAACTATGAACTGGACAAAGAAAAGGCCTTGAGCTGATGGCAGGGTAGAGCTGATGCAGGGATTAGGGAGGCACAAGAGCAGAAGCTATCAGGGTTAGAGGGGCCTGGGAATAAGGTCCATGAGGAATGGAACATTCTCTCCTGGAGTTAAACCTGAGAAATGAAAAAAAGACATCTGTATTTTCCTGCTGGTAAATGAAGTGGGGCAGTGAGAAGACAAAATCTCCCATGATGGAGAGCTGCTGCAGGACCTCCAGTGCTTGGCTTCTGACTTTGCACATTTCTGGCAGGCTCCTTTCCTCACCTGGTTTGGATGCAGCAAAGCAGTCACTGGGAGCAGAGGCTGGACACCTCTGCCCCATTTACATTTCTGGTACCAGAGGGGTGAACAGCAGCCAGGACTGAGCCCTGCACATGCAGAGGGGCCAAAACTTCTTCCCTCCTGGAGAACCACAGGGCACCATGGAGTGTAGTTCCAACAACTGAAAATAAAACAAGCTCATGTCTGGTATTTTAAAAGTTTAGGGATCTGCACGACAAGAAAGGTGCCTCCAGAATCTGCCTGGAACCAGTGCTGTGAAAGCTGCACCAGCCAAAAATGGGGAGTTGTCAGAATCAAACACGTGTATATTCAGCAATCTCTTCTTCAAGGCACTAATAGACTGGGCTTTCAGGGCAGGTCAGGGTTTTGGGCAGAAAATGTCCAAGTATCTAATTTTTCCCCACTTTAAAATGGTTTCACTTGTGGCAAGAACTTAGGAAGAGGTGAATGAGTGAAGGAAGGAATGCAGGAGTGGGAATGATGGTCTCACACTGAAATGCTACAACTCCAAGATAAACCAAATCTGTGCTCCACAGTTGTCATTGTCTTACCTGGGAATTCAGATACTCTGAATGAGCTTTCCAAAACAGGGCAATCCAAGAGACTGTAACATTTCTAGGGCAGTTTAACTTAGATTTGGCCCAGTACTCCTTACAATAACAATCAAAATAATCAGTAAGCAATCCTCAGAGTATTGTCATGAGGACAAAGGTCGAAAGAAATAAAAAATAACCCTGTTTTGCAGATTGAGCAATTCAGAGTTTGGGGTATGAAGAATATCTGACATCTGTGAACTCTCATGACAGTTTTGAACCTATGTCAGGGATATTTTGTTCCAAATCTTGTCTGCAAAAGACAAAGCTCACAGTAATGATATTTGTTGCTAGTGCTGTGCATTGAAAAAAGGAACAAACAAAACAAAACAAAACAAAACAAAACAAAAGTCTTCATGGTTCTCCAAGCAAGGAAGATAGAAGCAGATATTTGAGTATTTCAGACAATTTTAAGCTGGAATATGTCCCTGCAACATCATCTCCATAGGAACAGAGATAAAATAATGATAGAAAAATGTCCAAGAAAGTGGACACGTGATCAATTATGAAGAACATATAAGGCAAATCTGAGATGCTAGGTGTCATGGATAATGGAGTACTGTGCCCCTATCTGAGAACTTTGTATTCTACAATTGAAAAGGATTTCTCTTAAATGGCAAAAAAACCCCCAGCCCAAATCTAATATTTTTCCTATTTTGTATTTCATCACAAAATGGCATTTTTAGGTCATCCAATGGAGCTAGTAGGAAATATATAAGTATGCAGTTCGAGAAGAATTTAAGAATATATGGAAAGGCAAAGCCTTCCAAGAATATTCAGAAGTAATATTGCTTATTGCTTTGCAGTAGATCTAAAAGCAGCCACTGAGCTCTACTCCTCAGCACAGCACTGCACTAAAGCAATTACATCACCAAATGAGCTTTTGAATCAAAAGCAAAAGCTTTACTGAAGACAACAACAAAGAAAGTGGAAACTTCACTGAAGACTTTTGCATCCTGTTTTAATTATTTTCTTCCTTTTTTTTCCAAAAAAGTTTTCGAAAGTAGTAAATATATCATGGCAGAATTTTGAATCACCCATCTGGATGGATTTTGTTGTGTGGGTTTTCTCAGAACTAGTCATTTAACTCTCTGCCACAGCAGTGCTGTGCATATGTCTTGCTGACAAGAAATTTCCATTACTGTTTTTAGAGAACAGCCAGGAATGACCCCAAAGTCTCACTTCTGTGTGATAATATTGTTTGTATATCTCCTATTAAACACAGAGAGACAGATTTCTTGTTCTTTCATGTGGATTAATTCCCTTTTATCAACCCTGCATAACATCTGCTCTTCACCCAGTCATTCAGCACTGTGAATTTTCTGCATCTCTGCAGGAATTCAGCTTCAGAATTAGCTATCCTGAATAATTTCATAAATTCTGCAGAATTGGTTCCACCCTGTTTACTTTTTTGTTATCATTTGTGAATATTCTGATAATGGCAGCTCCTACTACATATCTTTTGAGCCCTTCAGTAATATAAAATACACACTTACTAGCATATGTTGTTATAACAGGACAGAGTCAAAAGCTATTTAGGTTAATTGATGGAAAACTTCTTCAGTAGTTCTTACTGAATGTCCTTGTTTACCTATTTTTTATCCATATTTATTAATTCCATTTCTCCTTACAGTTCCTTGTCAATCTGACTGGTGCTAGAGTTGAAAGAACTGGTTGATCTTTCCCAAGATGACCTGAGTCAACCTTTAAGACACTTACAGTATCATATTAATAATTTTTTATTTCCCTGATTCTGAGCCTGGGCCAAGCAGCAGGTAGGTTATTTGCTTAATAGTTTGTCAAGTATATAATTCCACGGAGTTCAGAGATCTGAATTTCTCATGAAAAATATACCTTTCTGAAGTTTGCACTCAGTTTATTGATTTCTGAAATGCTTGCTGTTCATAATTCTGGCTGACACAATTTTCCATGGTCCTCATCTCTGCTCCTCTGAAGCAGTGATAAATTCCCCACTTTCCTTTGCAATAAGTGAGGATCAAAGCTTTCCACCTTCATTTTCTATTTGTTCTACTGAGTCTGGCAAGCTCCCTCTTTCTGATATGTTTGAAGAAGTTTTGATTATTGGCATTTATGTCTTCACCAAGTTGCTCCTATTTTTTTCTTTTTTTCTGGCTGCTTTGCTGCCCATTGGTATTTTATTTGCTATATATTTTTTTCAAGTGGATACCACTGCCACTTTTATCGATGTGGGTTTTTTTTACTTTTCTGTTCAGCTATACCAGCTTTAAGGTGTGGGAATGGTCCTCTTAGGCCCCAAGTTTCTAGTATAATGGGCTTTAATATCATTTTACCTCACTTTAAAAAGCTTACTCATTTTAGGGTAGTTTTTTTCCTTTCGAACATTTCATTCTACTGTGAGTGGTATCTGTGGTTTTGCTCCCAGTATCACCATTAAATCCATAAATCTTCTGGTCACTGATATTGGGTGGCTCTTCCATCTGTGTATTCTCAGCCTCCAGTCCTGGGATCTCCTCAGAGCTGATAGTTACTTGTCCTCCTGTGGGTCTGTGGACTGTTTGCCCTAAAAGCAGGCATTAATGGGGTGACTGCATCTTGAAATTAAATTTAGCCAGGGTATATGAGATAAGTGATATCTCCCAATGCTGTTCTCTGTTTTGTGCCCTGATCTGCCTCCTTCCAAAATGATTTCCAGCACAACTCTCAGTACTCCCTCCCACTGACAAGCCTGCAGGAGGAAGACAAACTGTTTAGAGACATTCATCTTGCTGAGTTCTCTACCAATCATCTCCACAAAGGGAGAAAAACTGCAGAGTGAAGGCAGATGATACAAACATGCAGTCTTTACCTCTTTCCTGCCCACCAGAAAACACCTCCCTTCCCGTGCATCTGAGTGCACATCATTCCTTCTGCACTTACCTGGTGCTCAAGAACAGCCACAAAAACTCTCACATGAAAAGCTGCCCAGTTCCCACAGTTTAAAGCAATTCTGGACTGAAGAGGTTTATCAATAAAGGAACATATAATTAACGGCACTTCAGGACAAATCCTTTCATGCCCTATAACCCACTGATCCCCATCCTGGTGAGAAATCCCACCATAAGGTTGCAAATGCCTGTGTGAGGTGAGGTCCTCACCTGCTACACTTTGCAATTCCCTCCCCAGCTGAATGCAGCTCACAGCATCTGACAGGGGGGCTGCTCCACTGAGCAAAGGTAGAGAGGACATCAGGGCAGCTTTTGACTCCTTCTGTTTCCACTCAAATATCCCTGTTGTTAAAAATGTTCATGCTCCTTTTACACTTCTTTTCAGCCTTTTTCTTCATTTCTAAAGCTTTTCAATGTCCTGGTCACTCTTTGATCTGGCCATCTTCCTCTTTAACTTGCTGGGTTTGGGGTCAATGCCACCCAGGCAGTTTTATGTATTTGATACATGCACTGTTCACACCCATGCTCTTATCTTACAAACTAAGGTTAAACAGGTCACTTGCCAAGAGTATGTCAAGCAAGCACCCTCCAAAAAGTGCAAGTCAGGGATCTCTGGCTCTCAGTCCACAAAGGATAAGTAGACAGTGAGCCATTACTCCACCTATTTTCTTGAAGACAGATATAAATCAGTCTAAGTGAGCATAGGAAAGCAGTCTGCTTTTTTTTACACCTCTCTGGACTATCCTGATAGCTGTCTCAAGTAGTAAGGCTTTTTCTTTAGTGTCCTACAGGAACCCAGTGCTCTTACCCTGATGCTGAATAAGACTTTGCTGCAAGTAAGCTGTATTTGGTGCCTGGAAAACCATTAACCATAAATATAATTTTTTTTAGATTCTCTTTCACTTATTTTATCCATAATGTAGAAATTGAAGATGACAGGTGGCTGGGAAAGTCATAGGGATTTTGTGACATGAAAATAATGAAATCAGTTTTTATTGTTAAACCTTGTGTTGGCCCATGGAGGAAAGTAAGATATTACTGAAAGAAAATGGTCAGTAGGCTGAAAATGATCTTAAATTACATTAGCTGATCCACAGTAAATCTGGCACAGGGTAGCTTGTTCCAAAGCCTCCTCACATTTCTATGAGCACTGAAACAGAGAAAAGCCTCTGAAATTTCCTTTAGAGACTCCTAACTTTCTTAAGAGTCCAGGAAAAGAAAGGAAAATACAGAAAAGAACTGACTGCAAGAGGAAGGCAGAAACAGTTAACACTGAAAGAAAAATAAAGTTTTAAGAAAACCCAGGACACTCAGGTGTCAGCTTGTCAAACTAATTGTATTAGCAACCAAGGTATATTGTAGAAACAGGAAATGAACATTTTTTAAAATCAAATTTTCTCTTTACTGCTATAAAATAATCAGATTGATGAGATGGAAGGGGACATTTATCGCTTTTCTTTACAAGATGTCATGTGAACTTCTCTCTCCTGCCAATTAGTATTGATCTACTTCACTTGATGTTTCCATTCCAACAACAAAGCAATAGAAACTGAAACATAATTTGCTGAAATAATTTTTTCATTAGACTGCACGAGACCTAGTCAATACCTTAAGATAGCTGGCAGTTCATTGTTTGCAACGATATCTAATAGTGCTGCTGCATGGCTTTAGATTTTCATGTAATATCTTTTTAAAAATAAGCTAGTCTGCAAAGTAAAACATGTTTTAGAGAAGATTTTTGTGTTCAAGTTGCTGCAAAGTTAACTGACATATGGATGGAGGTAAATGCTGGATGATAAATTGCTTTAAAACAATGATGATATTTGCTCTGGCTTTGAATTGTTGTTTTTTTTGAGGCAGAAGTGAGATGCATCTGCTTTCAGAGACAAGCTAAGTCACATTTATATCAAATCCAAGAAAATAGAGTAGGCAAGCTAGCATAATAACATTCTTTTTTTTGACCTGTGCTTCTTCAGAAAATGTTTTCTGTGGCTGTAGTTCCACAACATTTCAGAAAGTTATCTCATCAAATCTTTGGCTTGATCTTTCAAGTAAAGTATCAGCACTGGGCCTATGAACAAACACAAATAACCTTCCATTATGTAATTTCTTCCCTTCTGTTTTCAAGGATTTCATTTATATCTCTCCATTCCTTTAACACTTCTCTGCTTATAATTCTGTCTTTTGTTTCACAGTCAGTTTTTAAGCCCCTCAGGGACAGAAATCCTCTTTGTTGTGAATCTGGGCAGTGTCTCACTCAAAGGGATCAAGGTCTAGGTCTAGATGCACGAGTTTCATGGTGCAAAGCCACCAGACCTTCCAGCACCCTTCCCTGCAGGTTTTCTCAAGCATTTCAGGGGTGATTGGCACAGGTTTATTTAAGTCAGATAGGGATGATCTGCTTTGCTCTGTGAGGAGGGCTCTACCTCTGAGGTGGCCAACAAAGGTCCTATTTCAGTCCCCTTCTGACAGGATACTGTTGGGATCTGATTCGGATGAGCCAAGGGTGGTATCTGGTTTTGAATTTTGTGAATTGCTTCTTGGCTGCTACTGGCCTTATCACCTTAATCTAAAGTGACTGCAGAGGAATTCTAAACAGGCTCAATATATGTAGACATAGATCTATGCAGACACCTAGGACTGTGGGTCCTCACACTCAGTTGAGTAAATGTCACACTTAATGTCTTAACCTCTGCCTGCCAATGCAGACAATTCCCTTCCCTTAATTCTGAACCTGCAAGATCAATGAGAATCCAGTTGTTCTGTTCCACTATCCCAAATTAACGAGGAAAGACCCAAAATAGAAAGGGTTTACGGGTCCTTCCCTGGGTCTATGGAAGGACCTGCTGGGGTTGTTCCAGAGGTGATCACCACAAAGGTGAGCAGAGGGCTCTGCTACAGAGACAGGCTGAGACATTTGGAGAGGCAAAGAAACTATCTCAACCTTTTCCTCATCCTTGGTGACAATGTTCCTTCCTGTGCCCAATAAAGGGTGGAGATTTACCTCAGCCCTCCTTTAGCTGTTCATATATTTATAAAAAACATTCTTTATTACCTTTTACAGCAGTGCCCTGCAGAATCTGTGTGTTTAACAATGCTAGCTAACACAAATGCATAAATAAGTACATTTTAAAAGTAAATCAAGAGTCAGGCAGTCTTGAACATGAAAACATATAGCTGTAGATTTGAAGTATGCTGGTCAAGCTTTCCCAAAAAGATCAAAACCAATGTAAAAGCAGCCTCAATAATTACTTTGCCACTGAGATACAGATGGATATCTAAAAGCTTCTAAGCAAAATGAAGGAGCTTATAATTCATTCTGAATGTAACTAAAGGACAATTACAGATCACACCAAGCCACTAATAACCTCCCAAAAGCATGAGAAAATTTGAAAACAGAAAACCATTAGGGGAGCCTTCCGAGTAAGAAACACCAAGTATACAGGAAAAAACCTCTAATTATATGCTTCCACAGGAATCTGTGAAAATTAAAATAGAAATCTAGCTGTAAGGGAAGGTTAGTAACATAAAGGTTCATGTTTTCCATTTTATTCTGTATTTTCTTCTCAAAAACAGAATTCCATCCTCTTCTAATACTACGCCTGTGTTCACTAAGTTATTTTTGTGACAGACAAGTAGACATTCTGATCAGTTCTGTACGTATTTCTTGCTTTTTCCCCTCTAGAGTAAAACTATTACTTTTAAAATTCAGTGCTAATAAAGAAATTAAATTAACTGTTATTAAGTGAATTCAAGCAGCATGAGGCTCAGGAGCAGCCTTCCAGATCAGTTGTTTTCTCTTTTGGGTGTTCAATTGTACTTGCATCATCGGAGCACCAGTATCCAAAGCACTGCCAAAAGTCACAGGGTTTATCTTCAATTTAGTATTACTTCAGTTTTTCCTTTGACTCTTGAAATAGTTTATGGAAAGGTTTCAACAGGTAACCACACAACCCCAATGGCACTAAATGGCTAAGGTCTTAAGCAGTCTTAATATAGGTAAAAAAAAAAAAAATCTAAGGTCAGAGTCTTCATTAAAAAGCAAAAAACCATAGAGGTTTCCACACTCATTCAAATAAAGCAGCAATCACTATTTGAATAGCAAAGCTTCAGATTTGATACTTGATTTTGGATCTTGAAAAAATAAAAACCTAAATTCATAGACTAATGCAACCCAAACAACACACCCACTTACTGGCAGCTTTCCTTCAGCTACAAGAAATTAGGCCCTTTATGGGAAGTCTTCTAACTTTGAGTCAGACCAGCCATGAGAAATTAATGTTTCTGATTCTGTTGAATATATTAAGTTTGCAGCAAGCTAGTTTTCAATCAGAGATGGTCAGGCAAAAGGCATTGTTACAGAATGAATGGAAAGGGAAAATTAGTGCAATATTATTTAAGTCTGCACATAATTGTAAGCCACAGATTCTAAATGTTCCTTTCATTCCAAAGGGAATATGAACAGATAATTCAACAAGTCATTAAAAAATACATACAAACCCAAAGAATTTCAGAATCTTTTGATGAAGTGGATCTGATGTATGTTGTGAATGACTGGTTTCAGATGCTTAAGCAATCACCATCACAGTTACTGGCAAAAATCAGGTTTTAATATCAATTTGTGTAAGTGCAACTTTAATAGAGTTTCATGAGAAGGTTCACTCATTTACTTACCACATGGATGAAACATACACAGGAAAATTGGATTAGAATCAATTTAGAATTATTTACATGAAGACCAGAGTTGCAAAAGGGTAAGGGTGTAAAGGATTTAGAAAGGGTTTAGAAGCACTTAATTTCTGACTAATGCGATTCAATGGGATTTACTACAATTATAACAGTGACTTAATTAGAGAGCCATCATAATACCATTCATACCATAATCAATTCAAACACACGCACACAGGCAAAGAGACACACACATCTCTATCCACGTGTCCAAAGATACCCATCAAAAATTCCCCTCAAGCTCAGTGGAATTCACAAGTCAAACCCCTTTGCGTGCCTCAAGAGACAAGATTAGTGCCTCAAGAGACAAGATTAGTACCTCAAGGAGTGTTTTTGATTGTGTGTGTGTGTGTGTAGGTGTCACCCCAGGCCCTGTAGTTGAGCACTGCACACTTGAGGGCTGTGAGCTCAGGGAAGTCCCACTCACAGGGAGGTGCTGGTGCAGCCCACTGTGGTCCAGGAGAGCTCAAAGGGTCTCAGCCAGGATCACTCTTTAGAGAGTTGCAAGACAATTGCCTTCAGTCATCACTAAGTTTCCATCCTGGGCATAATCCAATTTGGGAACTATTGGAATTTTCCTTTTTTTTCCCAAAATATTCAGTAACAATGGTACCATTCTGCTCAGGCTACAATTCAGGTAAATGATTTTCCAAGGCTAAAAAGAATAGCTGCTTATCCTTTTTATCCCACCTTGGCTGGGCAGATGATGCTCCAGTTACCACCTTTATTGTGCTGGAGATCCTGTTATGGTTAGGGGCACTTCACCACAGTCCAAAACTCTTAATGGAAGTGGACTCAAAAAGGTGCCTCTGGATGCAATTTCCAGGAAAAGTGGCTGAGAAAGAAAGAAGAGAAAAGAGCAACCTGATAGAAGAAGCAGTCAGCAAGTAAATAACCCTGCTGCAGTGTTGATTAAAAAGAAATTTCTTATTAAAACTATGTAATATAAAATTAGTTACTGTAATTTTAACACTACTTACTAGACTTAAAAGCCTTTACTGCATTCATTTGTTTTATGTAGCCTATTGCATAATATTTGTAATTACGTGTTTCTGTTGAACTTCTTAACCTCTATGGAAACTATTAAAGCAAGCCTAGTGAAAGAAAATGTTGACACTGGACCTTTGTACACTTGTCATGACACAGTATGTACCAAAGTGGTCATTCTGAAGAAAAAAGGGTAAGGGCTCAGCTCATTCAGGAACCAAAGGCAATCATGAGTAATTTCAATGTTAAATTGACACATAAAATCAGTAAATTATTTACATACTGTCATGGGAAGATGCCCATGAAAAGAAACTTCAGTAAAGTCAAAGAGGGTGAGCAGAAATCTCACCATATGAAGAAAATAGAGATTAAAGACTGCTGCATGAGGACATCTCTTTCTTTCACCATAAATCAAGAAATACAGTGTATTGCTCTGGAAAAAACTGGCATTTGATAATCCTGGGTATCAGCATTAATCTCAGTTTCAAATGCATGGAATAAAAAGAATTATGTTCTTGCAATAGGAAATGTCCAGGCAAAAAATGTTTCAGCCATCAACACCATCTGGCTTTCCTTTATTATGCCTTTTTTTTTTTTTTTTGCCTTTTTCACTTATTTCTGTCATTTTGCTCTTTTTTTGAGGAGTTCTATTTTTAGAAATAAATAGTTTTTTTGCAAAATACATTAAAGAGTACCCGTTATACCTCTGTATAAAATAGAAAGAATCCTTGAAACTGTTAATTCATTACAAAATATGTCCTTGTTTTCTTGACTAGTTTTAATCTCTAAGAATATAAGATTATTATAAGATACATTACTTTAATCTCTCTTTAAGATAATGCATATATAGTAGATTACTCTTAAATGTTCAGTTTAGTTAGAAAAACTTGGAATGAATAACAAAGGTGTTGTTACTCAAAGTCTGTATTTTCATTTAATTATTGTATTATTGTAATTTCCTAGATGAGACACAGACAGCATGTTAACAAAATGTTTTACTATTAAAAATGCTAAGAAACACTCCCCCATTTTTCTAATGCCAAGAAATTGAAACTCTGAAGGCTCTCTTCACTAGGGAAGCTAGTAGCCTGAGTGAGTTTCAGCTTCAGATGTAGACTCCAGGTAGTCTATTTAGACTGCTCCAAGTGAAATTAAGATTATCTGTATGTGAGTTAAATGTTTAAAGCTCCCATTATACCTGCTGGAGTCTAAAAGTTTCAGTCTCAAGCAAATGAATGGGTAGGTGCCTACTGTGGGCAGGATCCCACATACAAGTTATTTAGGAGCATGTTCCTTCTTTCCTTTCCAATTGAAATACAGCTGGTGCCCAGAAAAAAGTCACATTTTAATATATTTTTGTCATTCATGCCCAGTAGTTTTATTCTTTGGTGAGAGACAGCACTTCAGGGAGCTGTAAGATGCACAGACATTCACAAACTTTCCTGCCTAGAGGAAAGTAAGAATAAAAGGCAGTTTCTGTAGCCTTGTTAGTCCCTCTTTGCTGGTCTCATATTAAAGCTACAAGGTCTAGATTTGAGGCTGACACTGGCACCTGCTCAGTGGTTTCAGAGCTTTTGTGCCTCAGCAGGGAGACTGCACCTATGAATTACCACAGAGCAGCAGTAGCCTGCACACATTGTCTGGGGATGCTTCTGAGCCCCCTAACTATTGGGATTTATAATAAATTCAGAAGTAGTCCCCAACCAGTCACCCAGCACCTGATATTTGGAAAGTTACTGCTTTTCTAACCCTCCTGCTGTGACCCAGTCACCAACCAAAACCAGTGCCCTGGGTGGCTGTGGAGAACCTGTTTATGCAATGCTGCAGGAGATGTTTGCCAGAGCAGTGTTTTTCAACAAGCTGTGTAAGCATGACCTTGGAATTCAGTGCATTAATCACGCTGCATTTTGTTCCTGGGGCAGCACGCTACAGGGGTGCTTATGGAATCCATTCTGACAAAGGGGAGAAAGTTCAGGCTCAGGAACTCAAACAATTTAGCTTTTCCCAAGAATATTAGATTAGGCAGTTTTTTCCATATGCTCCAAAATATGGATGTTTTGTGAAACAAATCTCAACATAAACTTCATTTGATTTATAGATTACATTTATGAACTCTGGTTAAGCTGAATTTGAAGCTCATAACCCTTTCAATAACATTTTTGCCAGGGCCCAGACGCTTCTGTTCTTTCAGCTGCCAGAATGAACATATAAAATAATAAAGGCTACAACACCCTGGCTTGGTGGGGAGCAGGTTCAAACTCTGCATAGCTCTGTCCATAGCTATTATTCACAGTAGTGTACCTAAGGCTCCCAGTATTATCAGCTTCCCCCAACTCTGCTGGCATTGCAGATTTTGATAACCTACAGCACCTAAAACAGAAATGAAATTTCTAAAGCAACACAATTAATAATATTCTCAAAGAGAATTTCATGAGGCTTTAGAAAACCCTAATTTAAAATGTTCTTTTTTAATCACGAATTTCGAAAAGGATATTCTGTAATACAGAATTTATTCATTCACTTAAAATGCCCGAGATCTGCCAAACCATGAATTAATAATGATAGCTAGTCTTTTATGTCAAATCAATCTTACCACTTTCCCTCCTGGGGAAAAGTTCGTGATATTTTGTTATCTGCTTCAAGTGATTTCGGTGGACTTTAAGCACGCAAGTTCAGCAGTGGACATTTTGAACTCTGAATTGCCTTTCTCAGCAAGGTGATAGTGCAGTCTGTGGCATCTATTTGTTTGTGCTTGGGTGTGGGGATTCCTGGGTTTTTACTGTGTCCCTAGTGGGAGCAGTTCCAGTAGCTTCAATGAGTGTAGGATCAAGCAATTAAATATGGGGAAAAGTATAAGACTTAGGGCAAAAGACAAATAAACTGTATGTTTACAGGCTGCAAAATGGAGCAAGGAGACAACCAAGGAAAGATGAGGTTTGTCCATCATCCAGGGCTGCATTTCAAAGACTGACCTATCCAAAGGGAGAGAGAAAGAGGACTTGGTTTCATCAGCACAAGCATATTCTGTACAGAACAAGAGATACTTCTGGGTCTTCCCCTGTGATAAATGAAGGGGAAAGGATCAAACACACAGAACAAGTTTGGGACAGTAAATCCCCCATTGTAATCCTATTCCCCATCTCCCTTCACCCAAAAACGACTGCTGGACTCTGTTTAAAGACAGGATTTGTGGCCAGAGTACCCCCTTACTTTAACTTTTTCCCTTTGCAGTCCATGTAACATAAAGCATGGGCATAGTTGAGGGAACAAAGGCTAGGAAAGTCCCAAAAGTCTAGCTCATTCATGGGTTTCTGCCACAAAGAATACAGTTTCAGCAGAAAGAGGCAGAGAGACAGCCCCTAGCCAGGACTGCCTACAGACTTTTTCCTTAACACATTTTTAGAGCCAATGTTTGTGCCTGAGACAGTAGTGAGCTGAGCTCAACCCACTACCCCAGCCTCCCTCACCAACACAACACACCTGCTTACATCCCCTACAACCACATTTCCTTCACCACCACCCTAGAAACAACCTGGGATACTGCCCAAACTGCTGCAGCCCAGTGAGTGACCTGATGTGTTCCCTACTGCCCTCACTCACACCCTGCTAAGAAATCATCCTGTGACCCCACCAGTGCAGCCATTAATCCCTGAGAGAACAGGAGGAGCTGCCTTAAAACACAACACTGCAGCCAAGCAAAACAATTTGGGCTTTTTTATAGCATGTTCTAAAAGATCTGGAAGGACATGCTTTTTGCTTATCTGCCTCCCAAGTAACCTATGGCCTGTTCCTCATTAGTGCACATTAACACAAGCTGAGGAGACAACCTGGCATTACAAAGGATACTGAGGGATTATGAGCTTCTGTGGTTTGTAAAATGTAAATTCACATTTGAGGGCAGGCAGGGGACATCAGATATCTCTGTTTCCCCTGCAGGGATTTTTGGAAATTGCTCCATATCAGATCATGCAGTGGAAAATGCTTTCAGGCCTGGAGCATGAGGTAAGGAGTCAACTGAGCAACACAGAACACAAAGGCGACAGACTTCTGAAAGACTGGATGGAGCCTGACTCACCACAAGAGGGTTTTTTTAAATCATATTGGGTGTTTTATTGATGGTACTTTCATACTCACAGTTGAAGTCAGTGGCCTGCTAAGCCACTGTGAGTTTCACCACTGAAAAAGAGCTGCTCACCACTCAGCTCTGGTAGATTTAGCCAAAGTTTCAGCAAGACATGACTGCAATGTGCCTTCATATAACCAAAACAGGCTCAGATGTTACCTCCAGTGTTGTTTTCTGAGCACATGGGCAGAAATCCTCTAAGAGCCCTGACTGCAGGACAGAGGTTTTGCCTGTCCTGAGCTGAGACACACTGTTGGGTTTTCCCTGTCTCCAATAGTTTGTGGCAAGGCTAAGCAAATGGAATCTCGAATAGGTTGTGTGGAGAGCTTCCCACCTCACTACAAGTTGATTGTGGACAGAGGTCCTGCTTTTATCTTCCTACATATGCATGGAGATGAAGGATGAGTCTACCCAGAAAAATGGATGCATAAATCCAGCCCATCTGACTACTTTTATTCTCAGTGCTCAGACACATAGCAATAATATTTGAGTCTTAGTGCAAAGCTATTTTACTGTGGTCTAAGATTTTATGTTTTTCTTTGCATTTGATTGGGGCAGAGCACATACCAGTACTCAGTCATAGCTGATTTTGTGGGATGCCTAAGTAGCAGTGGCAATAAAAGCAGTGGAATTAGGGTGGCATGGCACACCTGAAATGTTGTGCTCAGAACACAGACATCCCCAGTCCCAGGGGGTTTGGTTCTTGATGCTCAGCCAGCAATGAATGCCATCATATTCTCATCATCACACAATGTGGTGAAGACACCAGCTGTTCTTGCAGGGTCATTGTTCACCAGGTTAGGTGGGTACCACCACCTTGAGCTTTGGCTGCACTGAGAGCTAAACCACACTGGTTGACACAATCACCCCCTGGACACCCAATTCTAATTACATTCAAAAATTTTGTTTCTTTTTTATTTAGTGAGACGAAAAGAAGTATGACTTTGCTGTTTGTCTGAGCTCAGGTAGCATAAATCTCTAGCTGATGCCCCATGGTGACAAACGAGCATCTTCCTCTGTCAGGGGCAAACTCTGCTGGGAGTGACAGGAGCTGAGGCTGCTTCAGAACAGGGAGCCTCTGAAAGTCCTTCCTCTCTGGTTTCCTGTGAGGCTATGCTGCTTTGAGGAAACATTTCTGAGGAAAGCTATGAACAGTGAGAAAGCACAAGCTGTACTTTACAATGCTGAATAATTCACACATCGGTATATGGACAGAAAGCTGTAAATTATCTCATGCTCAGATGAAAGATAAACAATCTTATTATAAGAAATTAACTGACACAGGCTCACTTATCTCCTGGAGTCCATGTGTGAACCCAGCCTGAAGAGATGGATACATAATTCCCATGTCAAACAACAGCATTGTTACTGATCCCAAAGTGAAGGCATCCATGTAGTTTGAAGACATACATAATTTAAGGTTATGCATCTACATCATGCTGTTATTTTGTACAGAAAGATGGATTTACACAACAGCATTTAATAAAAACAGCTCTTGGCATTAGCTGGATTGTCATGTACTTTGGAAGAATTTCAAGCCTTACTTAATTTAGTTTTACAGTTGCTACAATACACAGAGGTACTGTGGAGTCAGAATTCATCTAATCCCCTGAGGTAAAACAAATGTCACAGGTAGCAGCTGGGTCCCTCTCCTCTGAAATGCCTCCACCATACGTCACTGCCAGGAACCAGTGCTGACCTATGCTGAGGCATTTTGACTTCTGCTTGATGTTGCAATGCTATTCCCAGCATCCTTGTTAAAAATCATGGGCTCAGCTCAGTTCCTGAGGTTGTTCCAAGCTCGAGAGCACTGCTGGCTGTCCTCTACTAGAACCTGCTGTGGTCTCTGCTGTGATTTACTAACTTCACATATCTGATTTCAAGGTTCATTCCAGACTTCAAGTGGAAACCTTTGTGACAACTGACACAGTCTGGATATAGTAGGTAGTAAAACCTCAAGACCCCCACCAAGGAATTAACCTGAAAGTATCCAAATCTATGGATGCGTGTTATGAGTCCCTCTCCCTAATGCTGTCTAGTGGATCAGCTCTATACATGAGCAAAGGAAAGCTGTGGTCCATGAAGGAAATTACAAAATATAAAGGGAGACTTCATAATTCTACAAATCACTCCATTTATAAGGTGAATAGATTTGGCCCTGTCTCCACAAATACATGGAACACTGCACAGGAGCATAAGACTAGACTAGAATTCTTCCTTTCTCATGCCCAGTTTCCCAGGCACACTTTAATCTGCTACTGATTTGTCTCCTTCTGGCTCTTCAGCTGACAAATCTGACTTTGCCTGTTTCTCACACCATCATCTCCCTCTTACCACACAGAGACAATCAATAGCACGGAAGGGTGCTTGGAAAGAGGTACTATAACTTCCTTCCCTGTAAGTGGGTGTACTCCACCCTGTGAGGACTCTTCCTGCAAAGCCCAGAGACAATAATGCCACAGTAGTTGACATATCCATTTTCCAAATGCTTTTATCTTCAAGATGGCTGGAAGTTCCTGAGGAGGATCATCTCTGTAGATGTGTTCGTGATTATAGTCCATCCTTATGCAACATTATACACTGTAGACATTGTTAATATCAACAGTGGGGATGTCTTGCTATTTCACCACCAATTTTCAATTTGTAAAGCACAGTGACTGCAAATTACCCTTGATTTGTTTGCATCATTTACTGCAAACAAACCTCCCAAATCACAAGTCAACATGTCCATCTTATTTATCACTGCAGCCAATTTTTATTCAGCATTTTTGAAACACTAGATTTGCTTATTGTTATCTTTGCACAGAGTAACGTCCCATTATCATTGCATTTGTATCAGAAAGTACCAAAGGCTGAATTTATAAAAACAAAGTTGAATAACTTTGAATTTATTTGAATACACTTTGATTAGCAACCATAAAAGGTTGCTTATAACATAGAATGGCCTGGAACTGCAGCTTCCCATTTCCTGATATCACAGATGTCCTGTTATTCTTTCAGTCAACAGATATGCCAACAGCAAGGCAGCTACCAGACTTTATGAACTTCCTCCTAAATCTGTTTTGCCAACTATTGTGACTATGATATGGAGTCCCACAGTTACTTCCACCAGCAAATGCAATGATTTGTGAGAGGTAGGAACCTGTTGGATATAAGCCAATATTTCTGTATTGGTAAAATATGATAACTTAATAACAGTATATCAGATGCCTTAGCATGAAGGAAATGCCAAGAATAGCTATTTTTATCCCAACTGGAATGACAGAAATTATCTTTCAGACTTATATCTTTAAATTAGCATTCACAGACCAGCAAAGACTGAGTTCAGTCTGAGGGCCACCAACACACATTTCAGTTTGGGACTCAGCAGTCAGGTATTATTGACCCAAATTATTGAAATTTGATCATCTTTGTCAGTTTTAACAAGGGACAAATGACTGTAAAAGATGTGACTGGAACCCCTGCTTTTTATCTGCCCTTACTCTTGCCATGAGACCTACATTTACTACTGGTTGGCTGAAGGCTAAAAGCTCTACAAAATATCTGTTTTCACTATTTATACTGTCATTTCTGTAGAGCTCCTCTGTTTCTCTGTGTAACCAGATGCTGTGTATTTATTAACCACCAGCACAGATGACTCCAGGAAAGAGACACTGCAGTACTTTCATGAAACAGTAGGATGAGCTTTAGGTTCTACCAGATGGCAAATATAAAAAAAAAACCATCACTGTGTGTTTGTCAGCAGTTTCAGCAGGATAATAACCCCCAAACATGAATGAAGCAGTAACTCCATGCACACATCTGGTTCAACAGTCACTGGAGGTTTGCTGCACAGTATTCTACTGCCTCAGGCTGGAGCAGCCTACAGGCACACACCAGTTCCAGAGGGCAGGATGCTCTGTTAGCTCAGAACCAAAATTCACTAGTGAAGAGACACAAAAATACTGCCTGGCTCTTATCTGTGCCATATCTTGCTTGTAATTAAATACAGGTTTCCAGTTTTGCCATAAACAATACATTCATTTAACCTGTAGCCCCCTGAAGTGAAGTACTAAAATAAATACATAACACCCATTTCTTCCAAACTATGCTTTTACCTCATTTAATAGTTTCAGAGCACATTCCCTTCTCCTTCCTCCAAAAACCCAATTTTACTGCTAGAGATTGATTTTATTCTGTTATTTCCTAATGTTCTGGGTAGTCAAAACCCAAGTGTTATTTCTACTTGGCTTGATTCTTCTGTTCTTGAATTAATGCAGTCTTTTCCAGAGGTAAACATCATGACTATTTAATAAAAAACACATCTATATTGAAAGGCAAAGCCAGGCATTGTAACAACAAGCCCAGTACCTCAGGACACAATATAACAGATGAAATTATTAAACCACAAAAATTTGTTGAGGAGAGAATGTGGATAGAGGCTTGAAGATAATTTCACTCATTTCCCGTAGGAGACGGATCTCAACTTAATAAAATTGTTCTTAACAAAAAGAGAATAACAAATGAGATTTTTTACTGACAGACTGAGGAAATACTGCTTATAAGTTATTTTTGTCACAGATACAAAAGTAACAGGCAAAAGAATGTTTCCTTTGTTTATGAATGCAAGCCTCACTTTATTGCAATTCTGGTGTTTTTAATAGGTAGGTCAAAACAAGTTTAAATGATTCCCTGTGTTTTCATGGTGTCTTGTTTTGCATTTGAAATTGGGCATCAAAGTCATCCCAAGGAGACTGGCAAGGCAAATGGTTTGCCTCTGACCCAGGGAGAACTTTGTGTTCTGACAAGGCTGTGCCCATCCTCTGAGGGATGTGGGGCACATCCATCGAAATCTCCAGCACCCACTGCTTTCAACCACTGCCATGCTCTTTAATTACTTTTCAAGTATGTTGGATTATGGTAGTAAAAATACTAGGAACAACTAGGATCAGCTGAACTAGCTTTTGTCTTAGAATCCCTTAGGTGATCCTATGACAGGGCATCCAGCAACATGGAGAGAAAAATGAAAGTGGAACATAAGAAGAAACAGAATAATTTGACAGAATGTTGTGTTTGCAAAATGGAACCATTGTAGATGTATTATAGGCAAAAAGTGTTTTGTACAGCTAAATTATGGCAATTGTCAATGTATCTAAATCTGAATGAACATACACAAAAAGGACACTTTAGCTTACATGACAACCACACTTCTGAAATATCCTTGTCTTTCCTTCCTTTCTTGTTTTCTTACGTGAACTTGCTTACACAGACACATAATTTCATAAATTGGAATTCATAAATTGTCATAAAATGTCAGTTTGGAAATATTCAGTCTACAGTGAAGAAGATCCTTTCACTAACAGTGAAATAGTTAAATAGATTATAAATATAGTAATACTTACATATAAATATAAAATAATTAATAGAATAATATTCACATAAATATAATATGGACTGAAAAGTCAGAATTCTCACATGAACTCAACCTGCAGATATAATTAAATTTAAATTAATTTTCTGAAAGATTTTTTCCATGGCCTGCAACAAACATGGATCCCTGAAAGAGTTGGGCAATAAGCTACAGTTGGTGCTGCTTTACCTGCTTAATAGCAAATCTGATTGATCAGAGCCAAAAACAGATTCTGCCAAGCCTTAGTAGCATCTCAGTGCACTGAAAGCTGTTTTCAACACCAGCATTTCTCATGTGCCATAACCTGTCTCAGCATGGATGGCAGCTGGGATGTAACTTCCATCTGAGCTCTCCTAGGATACAGGAAGGACATGCATTTCCACATGTACTGCTTCAGAGTCCTGATGAGTGTAGGGAGTCCTCAGAAATAGACACAAACGTTGAGTAAGGCTCTATATGTTGCTAATCACTTGCTGTCCACCCTAGTTTAGCATACAGCAGTTTTCTGTGTTTGGAGAGTCTACAGTCACGTACTGTCTTCTGCCTGAAGACAAGCAAATCTGTATTTTCTATCTGAGTCCCCTTATCACTAAGCTAAAAAATGTTTAGGGAAGGAGCCAGACAGAACCAGAGTGACTGAGGGAATTCTTCTCAAATGGAGCTTAGGTTACAGTATTAGTAAAGCCTACGAGTCTCCTGAGAGGAGGCTGTGGCATTCCTTGAGAAGCAAAGCAATCTGCACTGCAGTTCTTGGCTACTTTATTTTATATCAGGGAGTTACTTGACTGTGACAGGAGACTGGAAGTGAGAAGGTGTGATGGCAGTCATGCTGTGTCACCCTTGAGCTTATTCCCTCTCTTTCTGGGCAAACAAATATTCCATACAAAGTTGAAGGATTTCAGAGAGTCAGCTGCAGATGTGTTTTACACGTTAGCACTTGTCTCCTCTTAACTGAAGCACAAAAACCCTTGCTTGTGATCAGTCCTACTCTTCTGCAATGTGAAGCATAAATCCAAAATTCCCAATCACTTTTACTGGTGTTTTAGGAGAAACATTCCCCCTTAGAGGAGTCATTGTATCTGCTGTGTTCGGAAGAACAAAGGGTCAGTGGCAGAGGGAAGGCAGCGAACAGCGTTACCTCATGCACGGATGAGAGGAGAGTTCAGGAGGCACTCACAGGAACGTTTGTAAAGCCCAGAGGGGACTGCAGTGTCTGTGCTGTGGTATGAATTAAAGCTAACAAACTCTGATGTCTTTTGAAAGTCTAGTTATTTACCCAAGGCATTGTCCAGAGCAAAAGATTTATCCTCCAGAAAATGAAAGGCAAAGATTTTTGAATATTTCACAGCTGCAGAGTATCTTAGATATTCCGTGTTTTCTGGACACATTTGAAAGGTTCATTCAAAATTTATGAGTCAACCAGCTTTATGGCCACTGTATCAAAATAATTGAATTTACTGGACAAAAAATAAAATTAAAATCTCAGAGGAACTGGAGAAGGAATAAAGTAGTTTCAGCTTCCCGGCCATATTTAAGCACCGCAGGTAGCAGTAGGATGGAGTGCTGCTCCTTTGGGAGATGGGGGTTTCCACTTCTGTGGCTTGTAGTAACAGGCACTCAATATCTTGTAGAATTCATTTCAAGCCATACTAAAAGCTGAAAACAAGGTAAGGAAGCACAGTCTGCAGAGGGCATATTGGGTATAACTTGATGCACTACTAAATTTCACCAGTTATCACTTGGAAGGGAAAAAAAAAGTGTGTATTGGTCTAATCAAAGAGTGGATAAGCATCCTGGGCCCAATGGTGGACAACAGCCTGTGGTCAGCTGCCATGCTGCAGAGAGCAGCTTTGATTGCAGCAGCTCACCAAGATGACTTTTGTTACGTGGCATCAGAAAAACATGGTTTTACAGACAAACTATCTTCATCATTTCAGCTCCCCAGAGGAACACATACAGAGAGTGCATCATTCCCCTGCATGACCTCCTTAATGCAGGCTGGGAAATAGCTCTGGAAGCAAGGCACGCTTGGGACAGGCTACTGCATTATTCCTTTTAGGAATGATCTCATCATCTAGTTGAAAAGAAATGTAGCCTCAATGTTTCTGGAAATTGAAATTCTCTCAGTGGAGAATGGTTGTTTGCTATGGGGATTAAACCATTACCACTCTGAGGAATTTTTACAGAAAACAAATGCTAGTAGAATTCTATACTTGAGCAGGACCAAGGGCTGCTGAAAACTCAAAGGAAGGCCAGGAGTGAAGCGTGTTGGCCAGCTTCAGATACAAACACAGAAATGGAAGTCAATGTTGAGTAAAACCCTGTAACATTAAAAATGGCATCATAGCATCCAGGAAGGCTGATGAAAGTCTCACCTTTCATCAAGGTTTGGAGCAAAAGCAGCAATACAAAATAGGTGCATTCCATCATTTCTGTCTGCTGACATCAATGGCTGCTACTCATGGTCAGAAATAGTGCATTTGACAAATTTCTGCTGTATACACTTGATATGATTCAGAATACACTTGTCACTGATATGATGCCTGAAATTGAGAACTCATGAATATACAAGTTTCATTTATGATTAAAGATGCTTGCAACATGACAGCTTAAGTAGCATCTATGTGATTTTTTTCTAAAGATGCTTAAAAAGCAAACCAAAGAAGTTGTATTAGTAACACCTTTTCAAAAGAAGACAATGCAAAATATTTTATTTACTCAGTGTCTGGAACTGTGAACTACAAGTTACGTCACTCCCCAGTTTGGTGAGACATGATTTTTTTCATTATATCAAGTAGCCATCAGCTGTAAATTGAGTCCTCTGGACTCACATTGATGTTCAAATCTAAGAAAAGTTAGGGTAGTGGTTTTAGCTTTCCATGGTTTTTGAAAGACAGGATGCATCATTCCTTTCATCCATACTTTAAAAAACCCCAAAAAACCCCAGTAGCAGTGCTGTACCCCAGAATTGGTTCCGAGTCATAAATCCTAATATTCTTCTTATAATTTGATATTTGACGTCTAAGACCCAGAAAAGGGCAAGACTTTAGATTCATTCATATACCTACTTAGACATATGGTGAGTTGGCTCTTAATTTTGGTAACAACTCCTAAGTCTAGTACTTCAATAGTGGAGTGATGGATTCTGCTTCAGAGTCAAGTTCATTATCTCAAGACACAGTTCTGATGACAACTCTATCCTTGACAGGTTTTAATGTCTGCTGCCATTAAATCCCTGGAACAGCATTACTTATACATATGGCACATGTTTAATCTCCTATGATTAAGTGACTCCCAAAAAAGCAAAGAGATACCTAAATAAAGAGGAGTTGAAGGATTATTATTCTTTTAGCTGGATGACAGGTCTCTCACATCTCCTGATTTTTTTACATGGCAGTGCTGAGTGTTGGTGTTTGGCTTCTCTTAGATTTCTCTCTGGGTTATAGACTAGGGCAGTGGGCTCTGACTTACCAGAAGGAGCCAGTTGAGTCATTTTGATACAATCAGAATGTAGTCTCCAAACCCTCTGTCTACTCTGTGCTGAAAAATCTGCTCCTCAAAGAAAAGGGGACAAGAAAAAAAAAACCAAGGCACCAAACATTTCGCAAGAAAACTTGAGAAGCAGAGTGAGACATTTTCCTTCCACACAACATTCTACATCTCATATGTTGTAGACAGAGATAGATCAGTAAGTGTGAATGGTCAGATCAGGTTTTATTTCTTTAATAAAATAATATTTTATATATAAAATATTATATTCTATAGAAAATATTTTATCTCTTGAAGTCAGAAGGGACCTACAGTGTATGAAAACCAAAGCAAAGAGGAAAGGAGGAACACAGCATGATCCTCCCTTTTCATAGATCAGTTTGTTGATGACTGGTTGGCCAGCACATCCCATGGGGTGCCCAGCAGTGGTGTGTGGGCATGATAATGGTTGGGCTGATAATGGGTAGTTCCAGCTCATTCCAATGTATGCAAACAATCAATGAGGTGATGGCTGTGTATTCCCAAGCTGTGTGTTTGGTCATGCTCTTGAGCCTCTGCAGCTGTTAAATGGTGACAGAATAAAGGTAACTTCAGAGTCACATCCTCACTCATCAGCATTTGCCTCCTTGCACCTGAGCTAGCTTGTTTGCACCTCACCAGAATATTTGACAGTGACTGCTGTAGAAGTCTTGCAGTTGTTGCCGTTCAGAACACAGCTGTTGCCTAAAAAAAAAAGACAACTTTTGATATTAAAATGTGAAAATGGGAAATACTGCTCCAAACCATCATGCAATCAGACTTTTACTCCTAGTCTGTTCAGAGTGAGCTCTGTGTGATGCTGCACAGTTTTATGTGGATACAACTTCAAGTGCTCATGATTTGAGCACATCTGCTCTGCATCTGTGAGCTCTCTGCTTTACATGAGCAGTTTCACAGAGTCACAAACGCGAGGACAGCTTTGATCACATCAATTGGAGGTAAAAACCCCAAATGGAAAAGCATGAATAAAAATAAAGTTAAAACAGTTAGAAATGTGTGGCTGGAAATGAAATCACTCCACCTAAAAAGTCAGACCTGGGTGATGAGATCATGGTAATAATAATAATATTAATAAATATTTCACAAGCATTGCACATCAAGAAAGAAAGAAAGAGAAGAAACAGACACTGAGGAATATAAATTAGTGCATAAAACTGTAAAAACTGGTAAAGGCAGAAGGAAAACTATGGGGTCAGGAAAGTTCAGCATAAAAGTAATGTTGTGCAAGTAAATTTGGAACAAAGGAATATGTAAAGAGGTAAGGTTTTTTAATAGTAAATGATGTCTACAGAATTGTCTACAGTATAGCAGAGAAGACATTTCTCTTTTGGACTTTGTAGAGCAGTCAATATGCTGTGATGGCAGCACATCTAGTGACGACAGTGAGTCAAAGAAATATTAAAAAGCAGCTACTAAGTTGTATATTTTTATATCAGTAGGTCTGGATGGCTTGCATCAGAGAGTTTAAAATGTTGTTTGAGTAGCTCTCTGTATCCTTAGCACTGATTTTCAATAAAACTTAAAACTGTAAGCTTGTTTCAGAAAATTGAAAGGAAGCCAGGGCTATAAGAAAACACGAAAAAGGCAAAGTAGAGAATGTGATGAGCCTACTGGGCCTTTCAGCTCTAAAGAATGGCCTAAGAAAGGAGAGTAGTAAAATTATTTCTTATTGCCTAGGATCCATTGAAAATAGTTTGTGCTAGTTAACTTGATATATTCTCTCAATGAAATCATACACTTGGTTGAAAAAGAAATAGACCTGATGCAAGCACAGAGCCTTCTACAGCTTCTGACCACATTTTCATTAGAAATTAAAGTATTACAAAATTTTTTAAAAAGCATATCAACTGTGAGCTTTTAAACCTCAATTGAAAACTCAGTGTGTGGATCTCCAAATACAGCTGGCCAATGTGCATGATACTATTTAGCATTTTTCTGAACAACTTCCAGAGAAGATTGACAGGTGAGAAGGAACTGTGAATGTCATAAACTGTGAAGATGAACCCCCAGCAAGTCTGGCATTAAAACCCAAGGAAGCTGAACACAGGCCATGCTCTCCATGGCTGAAGAGGACATGGAGGTCACAGCAGACAGAGACATGAAGATGAGTTCATGCTATGACTGTTTCCAGGTATTTCCTCTCTTTGGAAAATACCTGAACTGTTAAAAGCTACAGGTGAATTTTGCAGTGAGAATTGCAGTAGTGGGACACCATGGATGTGGAAACAAGTATGTTCTTTCAAGAAGGATTTTGTTAAAGGGCAGACAGTAGAGAGAAGGAACACGGGAAGGATGAAAAGATCGAAAATTGTTCTTTATACTGATACAATCAAAGAGCTCTGCTGGCTTAGATTTATGCAGAGAAGATTAAGGGGATGACTTCATGTAGATTTGTAAGTACTGACATGAGAACAGAAATCTCATAATAGAGTGTCCTTCAGTACAGCAGTCTGAGACATAATAATAAGTGTTAGCTGGAAGCTCAGCTTGGAAGGATCAGATGAGACAAAAAAGATGCATTAAAGACACTGGATCTGCCTTTTGCAGGGGTATGTTCTTGATCCTCAGAAATGTTTAAACCCACCCTGAGCACTCATCTAGAGAGCCCCAAGCCTGCTTCTCATGAAGCTGAGCTGCTGTGTATGCTCACTGTGAGCAGCCAGTGCCGATGCTCAGGAGGTCACCAAGGAGAGACCTAATTCGGAGCACTGGAGAGTATTCCAGATAGGAGGTAGGGAGAGCTACAGTTTTGGTTTCTGGTCCTGGGTCCTTGTTTTTGCCTTTCCCACAAGAAATCAATTCAGGAGGACTCCATGCTTTTTTTATTTTTTTTCCCATTCACTCACTTTCTAAAGGAGTTGGTAAAACAGAGTCTGGATTAGGCTGCAACGAATTAGGATGAAGCCTAACCCAGTTGCAACTAATCATGGTAAAAGAGGAAAAAAGACAAGTGGCCAGGACGAACACAACTCCCTCATGAGGAAAACAAGGTATTAGAAAAACAATTCTAAAGAATAAAGTACATCTTCAGTTAGTTTTAATTTTTCCCACACCAGCAGAATCCTTTCAAACTCTTCCTGGAAAGTTAAAAACATGAAGATATGTTTCCCTGATGCATGAATGTCCCACATTATCATTAATATAAATTACCCATATGCTTCATAGTCTGAACAGGCTCAGTGTTTAAATTGACTCCACGGGAGCTGTTAGGAGCAAAGCAAACTGCACAAGAGGCTCCTGGAATACCTTATGCCATGGGCTAGTAAGAGCTTCCTTTATTTTCTTAGGACCCCCATGAAGAAAAATATGTACCTTGGCAGAGGTATCTAAACATTATTATCTACACACACTGGAGGCAAAGCTCATTTTTTAAAGGATGGAGACTGTATGTGAAACCTACTGAAAATGAGAAATAGAAGTTAAATTTAAAAATTGTTAATTTAGCTGTGAGGTATCTTTTTCAGATATGTCAGTTACTGTCCAAAACCTAAAGTGACTGGGTTTTTTCTCTTCTAGGGCTTTGATATGTGGGTTTTTTTTAGTTAAAATATAATGGAGACCTACTCAAAAGCATTTGGAGGGAGATTTCCATGCTACTGTAGACAAATTATCTCATGCAGCAGATTTCTGGATTGGCAAAAACCTCTTACATGTTTCTGTCTTAAAAACTTGTGCTTGTTCAAATTCATGTATTCTGCTTATAAAATGAAATCAGTTGCTTCTCAATAGGAATCTGTTATTTCACACTTTTTTGAAACAGCTGTATGGAAAAAATGTAAATAAGTGAAGTGACATATTTTAGTTTTGTTTGGTTGTTTAACCAATAAATGTTCATTGCTTGACTGTTCCTGAATGAATATATTTGAATTTAATACTCCCCAAGATATTAATATCATCAGTGTGCTAGAGCAATAAACTTCATAGAAAGAACTATGAGCCATTATTTTACATAATATTTTAGTAAATTTCTTAACTATTAATGAATGCAAATGAACAAACTAAATTTTTTTTGTAGCTTCCATCACTTACACAGTGTCAGGAAACATATTTCATTCAATAAACTCTAGGCCAAATTGATTTGTTCTATAAGAAGATATGAGCCAAGATCTGTAAACATCTAATGTTAGATTTCTTATCTTTTTTATTCCCATAAGGCAGTTTCAGTGTGAGCTCAGTGAAATCTTCTTGGCTTCAAAAGCTCCCGTGTTGGCAACAGTGGATTGAATTTCATCTTGTTATTTTAATTTAAATCAAAGCCACAAGTATCTATTAGTCTTGGTTAACAAAAGTTCATCCATTGATTCCTCCTTCTCAACTCCAATCCCTGCTGGAATCAAAAGGTTTGATTTTCTTTCTGTGAACTAAGAATTCTTACTGATGGTGAGCAGGTAGAGATGTTCAGTAAGAGCACTATGAATGCTACAGAACATCCTGAGCCCAGAAACAGATCTGTAAATATCTTAATTTTAAAACCACTTATTCCTCTGAGCCTTTTTATATCCTTGAATATTTCTGTAGAGCCTAGCATAAAACCTGTCTTGCATAAAGATTGTCTCATGTGTATTTGCAGGATTGGGGCCATAGAGAATAACCCAAATCACTGCATTATTTTTAATTACACTCTACTATATGAATAAGCCCTCACTAGTCATCATTAATTTTAGATGAAGTAAAACATTAGTTCAAGTAAAAGCCTCAACTACCCTTGCTGCACTGGAGTTGTTTTTCAATTAAGGAAATATTTGACCCATTAAAGTGAATGCTAAATATGATATGGATATCATAAACACACAGTACTACACTGAAAAATACTTGCAGAAAATGAAAACTCCCTTTCAACTCCCAGGATGTAAAAGATTTATTAGCAGTTTAGAAACCTCTTATTTGAAATTGACTACAGATTTCCTTCAAATGTAGCTTAGGTTGTTTTATTTTCTGTTGTGAAAATTTGAATATGTGCTGCAGGTGAAGACAGTGGAGGTGATCCTCTGTGAAAACAAAGCTGTGCTCATTCCTCTGATAAAGTTCTTTCTGTCCAACCCCCACCCCCAAATATACATGCATGGAATAGAGGCATGACAAGTTACAGCACTGCCTTCCATACCCAAATCTGTTCCTAGAGTGAGGGAGAGGCATTTTCACACATGACAGATACACCTCTTCAAGCCATGCTGCTGCATATCCCACTGTACATGTGCATTTAATATATATTCTTTAGACTGAATGCATCTATTACCCTGAATTTCTTTACTGAGCTCTTTTCATTGAGGGCAAAACTGTCAGACTCCATTTAGGAAGCCCAAGGTAGTTGAAAGGAACCTTGCAGTATCCTTGGCAATTCAAGTCATGTTGCTTCATATTTCCACCCAGCTTGCTGAGAATCTGCCTTTTTTAAACTGATCCAGCTGCTACCAGAATCAAAATCTTTGTCCAGATCTTGTAATACAAAGACTTAAAAAGGACAGATTTGAAACCTACCAAGTTTAAGCCTTACAAACACATAGGTTAGTATAGGTTGGAAGGAGTTTCTGGATACTAATTAGTTCAACCTCCTGCTCAAAGCAAGGCCATATTCAAAGGTGAATTACCTTATTCAGATAAGTTTTGAATGTCTCTAATGACAAAGATTTTGCCTCACAATCTGGGCCTATGGATACAAGGTTTTAGAGATAAATATTTTCTTTCATTAGACCAGCAGATACAGCTGAAATAAACAGAAAAACTTTCAAACCCTTTGGAACTATGTGGATAAATTTTGAGTAAATCCAGCACTGTTAATTACATCAAAGCCATCATTAGCAACAACATGAACTTTAAAACTGTTGCATTGCAATGAAAATTAGCATTTCAAGGATCAAAGCAAGGTGTTGGATCACGCCCAGACCTTGCCAAGCTTGGCATAACACTAGAAGGAGGGTCATGAAAGGCTTTGAAAACCAGCATTTTGAAGACAGAGAGGACCCAAGTTCCAGAACTGAAGGACTGCTGTCCCTCACTGCCCAGCAGTTTCCCTCTGGAAGCAAAGGACAGTGACTCTTCAGGGCCCCTCCTGGGCACTGTCTTGTGTCAGTAAAGTCTCCTCTTAGCTGCCACCACATGGAGCCTTGTGGCCAAAGGGGAGCTCTGTAAAACCTACTGAATGATATTCTATTGCATGGGAGATTCCTGAGCACGTTCAGATTCTATATTCACTGCAGCAATCTGAATTGCCTTGATCATTAGCATTCAAGTGGTTGGTCCCTAATTTTACCACTTTAATGCACTGCTCTGCAGAATTGCTGCAATACCATAATGAGGTATGCCAAGAACCTATGGAATTTAGACTGCATTAAGTAGTGCAGGGCCCTGCAGCACAGGATCAGGCTGTCAGAATCCACTGAAGTCTGTGGTCTTACTAGAATTTCTTGCTGAGAGTGCTAAAATGCTGAACTGTGATTATAAATGTCCCTCAAATGCTGTGATTTCTAAACTGTGTGTTTACTTTTCTGGAAGGGGAAGTTGCTGATTTATAGAAGAGGGATTTGGGAAATTTAATACCTCAAAATTAAACTTACTCTAAAGTACATATTAATATATGTCCAAGGCAGCTTAATCAAGAATGAAACAGTAAGAAGGTGTTTCTTAATAGAATGTGAATGCTGGCAAAATTGCTCTGTTGGGGAGTCAGATTGGTACGAGGTGGGGATTCTCATTCTGGTTTAAAAGCTGCTCTGCAGAGGCCATGGGATGGCTGGTGTGCAATGCTCTGGGTACCCAAGGTTGCAGAGTGAGCTGTAATGTGAGATCCCATGCTAAAAGGAACATGACCAGCCCAGACCATCAGCATCTTCGATTACTTCTGGCAGTGAAGGATGATAAAACTGTCTTTTTCTCATGCTTTGTTTTAACTTTTTGATTTATCTATCAGACTGTGTGTACAGGGGCCAGCTGGATCAGGGCTCCAAGCTGTGGATTCCTGAGGGTTTTTTTGTCCATGTGTATTTCCATGTGCCCAGATAAGAGCTTAATCTCAGACATAGCCTTTGAAAGGTGGCTTCAGCTGATGAAGGGTTCATGTCTGAAAGGCCTTTCAAACAGTCATGGGATCTTCTCTCAATCAATGGACAGAATTAGTCCTTCAGATATCAATTATCTCATCCTAAAACAGACACCTATATTCAGGCAGTTAAGTTTCCTTCCACTGGGCAAAGGTTGGATTTTGGGATGACACAGACATAAATGTCTATGTCACAGATGTCTTAAGAGAAGTAATTCCCTCCAAGCATTCATGTTTTTGTACACCTGTTAATACAAATGACACACAGCTTGAATCCTAATTTAACACTGTATCAGGACTACAAATTCTTGTCCCACTGTAGAATAACTTTACACGAGTAAATTCAGGCTGATTCAGGTTTTCCTCCTACCTGAGCTAAGATACTCAGGAAGGTAAGAAAAGAAGAACAGACATATGCCTTTCAAACCATATTTTAGGCCATATTTCAGTAAGAAAAAAATTACTTTACTGCTGTCCCAGTGGATGAAATACCTGTGAAGATTCAGAGGCAGCTTTGAAATGCTTGGAAAACAATGAAAAAAAATTGAAACCTGAGTATTTTTGTTAAAATGAAGTATTTTTCACTGCTTTCTTCAGTTTAAATTTCTTGTATCGATTATTATTATTCTTCATGCATTACCCAGCTACAAAGACTGATGTCACTAAGAGCTGGAGTGCTGTGATGCTCATCCTAGAATCAGACAGATTTATTTAAATGAAGATATTACTGCAAAACAGAGGATGTCTTTTAGATAATAACTTCTCTCAGATCCTGCATGGAGATAGAATTTTCTAATCCATTTAAATGATACTGGTCTGGTTTCAGGCATGGTCCATATGGCACTTGTTACTGTAAATACTGCCTTGATCTTTCTATCCCCTCTCCAATTCCAATCTCATGACTTGGTATTTAAAGATATTTCACCTGTCTTCTCTACGTGGTATCAGTCCCATGGGCAGAAATTGCCAGTAGTAATGATTATAAGCCAGCATTTTGTGTACTTTTATCAAGGTTTATTATAAACCATAAAAGTGATTTCCTAAGGAATCCCCCCAGTATAATTTTCTCTTGCAGTTCAGGTTTACAGACTCGGATGACTGTTCCTAAACCCTCTGGAAGCCTGTGGCTACACCAGCCTCAAAAGAGGGCAATGGTCATTGAGTGCTCATTTCCCACCAAACACTGGCTCAGTGTGCACCACAGCTGCAAAGATGATGATGATGATCAATAAAGTAATGGTATAGATTTTAATAACTGAAATTAATGTCATGTAATCCACATGTATACTCACAGAAAACAAAAAAGAAAAGGCAGATCATGCCCCAGTGGGTTTATAATCTTATGGTAAATCAAAGGTTGCAAATAGATATTAACAGGTAGGAAAAACTTTAGTGAGTGGTTTCAGTACATCAACAGCCTAACTGCTCCCAAATTATTTTTTTCCTATTATGAAATGCAGGTGAAAATCATAGAAGATCAAGGTGGAATATCAGCCTACAGAGTTCATCTACTCTATCCCCTGCCAAAGGTAGAAACCTTCACATTTTATGGCATTTCTACCCTTACCCAGAGATATACACTATGTTGTATGTACGATAGCTGAGCAACCTATCACAGGGATTTATTAACTTTATTACTGCACACTTTCTCCTGATGTTTAATATAAACTTTACATGCCAGAGTTCATCACAAAGATGAAAATGAGATTTTTCCATTATTCTTGACAGTAACTTTTTGCAAATACTATAATGGTCTGTGTTGGAAGGGACCTTAATCTAGTTTCAAGCCCCCTGCCATGGGCAGGAACACCTTCCACTACACCAGGTTGCTCAAAACCCCATCCAGACTGGTTGTGAATACTCCCAGTGCTGGGGGATCCACACTGTCTCTGGGCAACCTGTACAAGTGCCTCATCACCCTCAGAGTAAAGAAACTATTCCTAATATCTAATCTAAACCTACCCTCTGCCAGTTTAAAGCCATCCCCTCTTGTCCTATCACCCAGTGCCCTTGTCAAAAATCTCTCTCTACCTTCCTTATAGGCCCTTTTAGGCACTGGCAGGTGCTCTGAGTTCCCCCCAGAGCCTCTCTTCTCGAGGCTGAACACCCCCATGGCAGAGGTGCTCCAGCCCTCTGAGCATCCCCACGAGCACCAGCACCTCCTCTGAGCTCACTCCAGCAGGCCCATGTCCTGCTTTACACGGGACCCCAGAGCTGGATGCAGGATTCCAGGTGGGGTACCTGTACTAAATGACCACGTTCATCCAGCATCAGTACAGCTCATGCAGCATTTGCCACAGTCACAAAGACAGAAAGTACTTTCATGCATTTGTTTTAATTTGGGAACTGAATACTTTCAGAAGTCATTCTCAGAAGGGAAGGTAAGATTACTAGAGCACATTAAGTAATCTTCTGAATCTGGATAAAATATGAGAGATGTCTTTATCATGCATTATGATCAGGAAGCCAAACTCCCTGGAGTTATCCTAAAATATACCTGTGCACCTTCATCAATCTTATTTTGGAAGCATTATACCATTTTTCAAGATTACTGAGCTTTGGTTTGTGAATCAGTTAGGTCTAGAATCTCATCCATTTTCTCTGTAAGCAAATTATTGTGACCAATGGCAAATTCTACACTAGAGACACTCAAAAAAGTATTGTGGGTTTATTAGAGATGACAAAGTCCATGGCAGGCACAAGTGTTAGAGTGTTAAAAGACAAAAAATTATATGAATTTTAAGTATATCCTAAGCACACCCAGCCACACCTACAAACCACTTGCTTGGAACAGTGAACAGGTCAGTAAGAACAATGGTTAAAACAGAATCAGGAATCCAGAGATATTAATAAAAAGCATTCCATTAATTTATGTGAGCTTTTCATCAGTGTTCAGTGTGTCAAAAACCACTCCACAGAGTTTTAAGCAGCACTTTGTTCATGGGCATAAAACTACAGCTTTTTCCTTAAAGTAAAGGCCTTTCTCATGTATTTCCTGATGAGGGCAGTGAGTGTTGGGTGCTGCCCCAGCCCAGCCTGTGGGGTTCGAGCTGTGCAGCTGCTGCCTGCACTTGCCTCCTCTTCCCATTTCACCATTGCTCAGCACATCTATTTGGAGCAGAACTAAAGTGTTTGCTCTCCAGCTGAACCCAGAGGAAAGCAGAGGGAATGAAGGGCCAGCAGGGTTCCACTCTGAGCAGTGACTGTGCAGTGCTTGAGGCTGTTTTCTCTTTCTCCCATAACTTCTATAATAAATTTATTTGGTTTTAACTTCCCAAAGAGTTGGGGGTGTGGCAGCGTGATCTGTGGGTGTTCACTTTTGATGGAGGGAATTGTATAGAAAACTTTTTTCAGATGTAATTCTTTCACTTCAGAACATTGATTTCCATTTATCATTCATTTCTCCTCCTCCTCTCAACTTCCTTCACAAGGGTTTTCCTTCCAGTCTCCCAATTTACCAGACTATCTCTAGCTCATGGCTAAATCCTAAAACATTGTATTTTTCCATCTTATCTTCTTTTCCCCTTTTCATTCCACTGTCCTTCAAATGATGGGTTCAAAGGAAATACTGTAATCCAAAAGAGTTAATTTAACTTTTTGGAGGATCTGTCTTCTTGTTTACACACCTCATTGCAACTCCTGTCTGCCTTCTGGGCTGCCTTTACTGGATGTCCCACCACATACCACTGATTCCTTGGCTCCTTTGGAGAAGTTTGTTTAGGCTATTTTGTTGCAGCTGAATTCATTTATCAAAGCCAAATGCTAACCCATAGATTAACATTTGTTAAGAATTTCCTGGGCCTGACTGATAAAACAATTAAGGAAAAGAAAAGATGTTTCATGGTGCTACAGAAAATGCAAATGTTAATTTTAGCAGATCTAAGATCTAAAGCTGAAATGAAATAACATTTTAAATGGCCAAATTGAATGAACTGAAAAATGCACCATCCGGAAAACATTCCATCTGACTCCCAATTGACATCTTAACTAAATAATTTTAGTAAACAAATAAGAGACAGAATTGAAAAGAAACAGATTGAAAGGGAATGAAAATATCCGTATGAAAGCTGAATCCCATACTTTTATGAGTTACAGCTGATATCAGAGAAAAGCCATAATTACTAAGCAAATCTCTCATACTCATCAAATGACTGGAAGATCTTTAATGCTGGCAAAACAACTCCTGATCTTCCCCAAGTAACTTCCACATTGCCATAGAAGGGGGATATTTTCCATGCTCAGGTTATTATGCAGCTATTTCATTGCCACTCTGATTTTTCTAATCCTCTGATGAAAAAACTACTTTGCAAACACAGTGATTTCAAAATCCTTCATGGTTAAAGAAACAAAAAGAAGACCCACTTTGACATCCCAACTGAAGCTTTCTGTGATTGCAATGAATTCTTGAAAAAACCTCACTGCCTGTCCTCATTTCCCAGTGCCAGCACCACATCAGTGTGCAAGCCATGGATGTCTATGCCCCCCTTTACCAGGGTCATCTAGTGCATGCAGTGGGTTTGATCAAGAAGTCTGTGTTCATGGAATAATTTTAATTCATTTCCCACTAACTAAAGCAATTTTCTGTAACATTTCAAGCTTTGTTTTATTATTTGAAAAATCAGGTACTATTGACTACAGGCAGGTAACCTGTTAACATTTTTAGCTGCTTTTTTCGTGAAACTGGCAACATCTTGCTCTGTTGAGGCTGAGATTCTTTACCATTTACGAGTTTTCCTAAGAAGGGAAAAGAGACCTTTCTCTCTGTCCCTAAACTTCTCATCTCTGCCCTGACAATTCATATTCCCTTTATATATATATATATATACATGTAAAAGACAATCCCTGATGAAGAAAGTGGATAATTGTGTTATTCTGGCATGATGGTTGGTGTTATGTACCTGTTTTTCACCTGGGATAGTGCATACCATTTAGGGATTTTTCTTTCCTGAAATTAATGGATGTAGTAGAGTCATTTCATATTAATTTCTTTCTAGCTCGCTCGTAAATGATTTGGAGCAAAATCAAGCTCTGTATTCTGGGGTTTGTCCTAAGATCTCAAAGGCCTGATCTGCTGGTACTGAAATGCAAAAGTTTCTCACTGTTTTCCACAGCCATGCCTACAGCATCACAGCCCAGTGGAAGCCCCCTTAAAAGCTTCTGTCATGCAGCACAATTTTCCTCAGAGGAAAATTCCAGTCAGATCTTCTGGGAACGGAGATCAGCCCTGCACCTCCATGGGCAAAGCAAGAGTCATGGAGTGCATGTCCCACGTGCCTCTCACACCTGCACCCACACCCAGAGCCACAGCAGGGCTGTCACAGCTGCATCATTCCACCCTGGAGCTGCTCCCTGCTGTGCTGAGGCCCATTCCTGCTGGGAATTGCAGCAAGGGTTGCTGATGAAGCACTGGAGCTAAACAGTGCAGTGCTGAAGAGGGAAAGAGCACAGGAGGAATAAAACCCAGTTCTTCAACAGGAAGGGTTTGGCTGCTCCCTTCAACATCAACCCAGATGCAATATATTCTGCTCTCAACTGCTTTAGTACCCCAACACATCAAACCTATCAACCTTTGCTTTTACTGGAGCTCCTTGCTAGAATTATTCTCTTTAATTATATTTTTAATGCTCAACCACTGAGAAGGATGACAAGAAGTTCACTGTCTCTCACTACCTTCCTCAATGAAGCAGATGAAGATTTTTCCCATTTTTATGGCTTAAAAATTACTTAATAAATCTTTATAGACTGAAGAACAGTAAAAGCTCTAGCTCTCTTTCAGGCAGAAAAAACCCCCCCACGTATATGAGAATAAATTATTGAGTTTAATACATCTCACTTCTCACTAAATAATGTTAGCACACTATTCAGAGAAATATTGGAATAAAAATGGATGGAGACCCATTATAATATTACATACAATTTGTCTGATATATTTAATCATCTTTATGCCTTCCACATGATGAAATAAAAAGTACTTTCAGGGCAGAATCTTGCTGACAGTACAACAGTAAGTGGTAGGTCAAAACCATGTTTCTACCCTGAGTTTTTGGTCAACAGATTAAGTGCAAACAGATACTTCTTTCAATTTATCCTGTGCATGCCAAAGTGCATCATTAAATAAGATATCTTGGTGACACTGTACCAAGGAAGTAGCAATTTTTTTGCAGTGACTTCTGCAGCTTAAAGGTTGACTGGAATATGCTTTGCTAGAATATCAGAGCTAAATATCAAATATTAAAAAAAAATTACAATAATTTATATCTGGATTTAGTGAACATCCCTCCATTTTAGGTGCAAAGCCAAAATCATTAGATTTCAGTGTAATACCTACTGAAAGAGCCACGGTTTCTGAGACTGTTAATAGATGAGGTCTCATTTTGATGTTTATTAACTAATTTTTAAGTATTTTTAAAATACTTAATGTTATTTGAGAGGCTTTTTCAATAGATTTTTGTAAACAAGATAAAGTAAAAACTGCCTCTTTGCTTTTTCAGGCACTTTCAACTTCAACTAGAATCAGAAAAATGCCACAGTTAATTTCTACACACTCCTTCACTGATGATACCATTTCTCCTTCTTCCTGAGAGAGCATGTGCATTCACACATTCACATCCAATGGCACACAGGCTGTTTTGGATATGGGGAATTTTTTTCTTCTTTGGAAAGGAAAGGAGACAGGGGATTCTCTGCTCATCCCTTGCCAGACAAACTTCTACTGGTGAAAACTCCTGAGAAAGGGGGGGAAGGTGATTTTCAGATCCCTGGCTGAAAGGTTTCTGTTTGAGATTAAAAAGTAGCTTAGCCAGGGGACTAAAGGCAAGAAGCAAATCTTTCTAAATAACATTTGGGGAGGCCAAAGAAGAAGATGTCTGGAAATCACTTCTTACATTAGGATCACTGCATTAAAAAATCAGTTAGAAGTCTTTGAGGAAGGGAGCAGAACTCAAAATAGCACCTTGTTCTCCAGATGACAGGCAGCACAATGGTTACTGGTCTGACAGAAAAGTATTTACCTAAGAGAAACCTCTGCCAGAGAATCAGAGTACCAAGTACCTCAATACCTCAAAGTAAAGCTAGAAATAAATTGGCAGTGCAATCACTGATTTTAACTAACAGAATCCATATTTTATTAATACTCTACCATCCTTTACAAATAAGCAGATTTAGACAAATACTGATAGAAAATCGAAAATACTGCTGTGTTCTGCAGGAAAATGTTTCAATAATGTCCTGAAGGAAATCATTGAAATAAAACTAAAAAAAATATGTTTGAGCATTTCCAAGAAGAATCATATATTCTGGACTTGAGGCTTGATTTATTTGCCTAAATTCTGGCAACAAAGGCCTGAACATAGTGCTTGTGTAGTACCTGCAGGTTAAGCACTATTTGCTCTGGTATTGGAACTAACACTAAATATCTAGGGTCAGACAACTGATCTGAACCATTTGTCTTGTCCTATTTGAAGACGAAAACAACAATGGAAAAGTCTCAAAATATCTTAGAAAATCAACACTCAAAATTTTAACTCAGCAATAGAAAATAAGGACTTTTCATTGGTAAGGAGATTGATTTTTTACTGCAGTCAGCTGAGTTCCACAATATTGAAAGATATAGATTAATCATAACCATATGCTTTGATTAAGACATTTGGACAGTAAGGACAGTAGGTTTACAGTAGGAAAACTTCTCTTATTTTCAAACATTCTATAAAGACATTGCATGAATACATCTGCATCTACCTGTCTTGTCTGCCATATTTTTCTTTCTCCTGAAGAAAGAACCTGCCCGCATTATTTTAAAGAAATCTTTCTTCTTAGTGACTCCAAGCTTAGAACATCTTTTTCAGTAAATGCAACCATCAAGGAATTTATTATAGATTGCAGGGGACATTAAAATGCCAATAACTAAACACAGCAAGAACAGGAATTTTGAACATAAATGGCTCATAAAGCTTGCTGCTATCTTCAAAACATTTTCCAATAAATTCAGAGGAGTTATTGTTTTATCCTTCATTTTTAACATGAATGCAGGAGATCCATAAGAAAGATTGTTTTTAATCCAAAGAAACACCAGAGTTCCAAGAATAATTTATTTGTGCTTATTTATACCTATTACTGATTTTGAGATTATTTTTTGATTACTCGCAGATCATGTTGATGAGTGTGGGATTCCTTTAAAACATTGATTAGATTTACTCACATTAGAAATTCATTGCTTTCTTTATGGGTCAGTATTCATTCTCCTGGAACTTCAGATTTTATTATTTGATGAATTCTCCAAGAACCTTAATGTTTTCAAACTCGGGAGTATTGAAAACTCATAAAACAAATGTTTGCTTCACCTTATGTTATTAGGATCAAATACTGAAGATACTTGAATACCATTCTATTCTCCTCAATGTATTGAAATCATAAAGTAAAGTAAGACCTGCTGACATTTTCACTGGTTTGTTATTCAGTGTCTTCCTTGTGCCTTTAGAAATATGACAGGGTGGGACACATTTAACTGAAATCCACTATCAGCCTCTTGAGCCATCCATAGTAATACACTCAACTGGCTTGTCATGACTATTCTAAAATATTTCTCTTTATTCTTTTTAATGGTAGATATAGATCTTTCCATACTAGTCATCAATGAGAAGTCCTTGAAATTCGTTACTTCAATGCAGCGTGTCAAGAATATTGGAATAAACCTGCAATAAAAAGATATGTTGGAAATAAAAGGAGATATGGCAACAAAAATGGCAATCTGACTCTTGCTTTTAGCAGTGAATGTAAAATATGGGTAAGGGTTCTTCATTTCAATAGCAATCAATCCATAAATACATGGACACGGATCATTAGCATTTGCAAACAAACATTGCCTCTTTTCCGAGAGCTGAGAACCTCAAGTGCAATGAATGATGATTTCCATATTCCAAATCAATATATCTTTTGTATTTGTTTTGTATTTGCTTCCAAAACCAATTAGGACTTCAATACTATTAATATTATTATAAGGGTACATGCTCAGTCACACAATCTGATATTTTATGCTGCTCTTGAAATAGTTTCTTTATGCCTCAAAGCTAAAAGAGAAGGTAACAATTCAATATCTATTGTATCAGTAATGGAATGGTCACCAGACTGTCTAGAGAAAGTCACAGCAGAGGCCACTTTTTTTCTTATAGGTATGGACTATTAAATAATCTTAGCAATAACTGATTGTTATTGGAAAGCCTGAATTAAAAATATCTTCTGTTGTAACCAGCAAGCATTAGGGGATGATGTCCAGCATCAGACAAATCAGTGCACAGCCCTGTTCCCCTCTGGGAATTACAAAATTAACTACAACCAGCTGACTTTCCCACCATTCTATCTCTTCAGTGCTCTCCTTGTGTCTTAAAATCTGTGTGTCTCATATTCAACCAAAATTCCATGGTATTTAGGTTTTGCAAATACAGTCTGGACCACCAATCTCCAGCATTACCCTATGGAGTAATGTTTGCTGCTTTGTTATTCAGCCGTGAATTCTGCCTAGAGAGCAAAAGCTCACACTTTCACCCTCCAAACAAGAGACATAGTCTGGGTCTGCCAGCATGCAGCAGTGCTCTAGGGGCTCTGCTGCTGCTTTGGGATCAGGAAACTGCCCAGACATTCTGTTATGACTCTCCAGTTCATGTGAGATGAAGCAGGGCCCCAGGCACTGCTTTGCCTCCTGTCTTGGAAGGGACATGTGGTGTGTCTGTGCACACCTTGGGGAGCAGGAGCTGGGTGGCAGCAGAGGCACCTCAGATAGCACAGCAGAATGCACCAGGGTGTTGTCAGCAGAAAATCAGCATGGGCATCATTATTGACCAGTTTGTCACTATATGGAGCACACAAAGGGCTTTTCCCTCTTGTCACTTGCTCCACTGTATATCAGGATCAATCCTGTTGAACATTGCCAATTTAGGCTGATATTAACCTGGAACAAATGTCTATATCAAGCCTCTTTATGTATACTCAGAGACAGGGCTTTGTTGCTGTAATTACATTTTTTTAAAGATGTGAGTAGCATAAATCTCATAATCATTTCCTCTGCCTATAATGGCTGTAATCTGCAGTTCAAGAAGATCCCTAATTAATATTAATTCCCACCCTGCGCACAGTGTGTTTTGGCAAGTAATTAGGTCTGAAGGGATGGCCAAACACACTGATCTCCACATTTTGAACAATTTAATTACAGGCTTGTTTTCTGCGTGGAGCTGCATAAGACATGAGTTTAGTAGAGAGCATCAGTGGGGTCCTCCTCCAGAGGCTGGCTCTGGAGCCAGAGCAGAGACTGCTCTGCAGGAGGGGAGCAGGGCAGGCTGATGAGGCTTTCTGCCCAAAATCACTGGATTCCAATGGAAGCCAAACTATCAGCTCATACCTGGAGACTGCTTGGTCAGACTGTTGAGTTTGCTGCAAATGCCTTCCTGAGAGAAGCTAGCTAACAACTGAAAACAGAAAGTGGCCACTCAAAAGGAAGAACGTATTAAATTTTAAAGGGGTTCAACAGCAAAGAAGTTGCCTTTATCATGAATTTGCAGGATAATTTTGTATGACTCTGCACATGAGAAACTACCCTCTTTACTCTTTAAGAAAGGAAGTCCTTTCTTAGACATTTTTAATATTTTTCTTAGCACTTTTTACTCATTAAGCTAATGCTGAGGCCACTTGTAAGCACAAGTTACTGTTCTAAATAAGGATGAAACCTCCCCTGTTCCAACCAGTCACTCATTAGCAGTTTCTTTGATGCCAGATAATCGGATCTTCACTGACAGGGGGAGCTCTGAACCCTCCACCCACTGTCTTTGACACATTCTAAAGAAATCGTGAAAATTAACACCAGTAAAATCATGTTACATGTCTCACTCAAATTTTCAGAGATGAAAGAGAACCCAAATTGCTTCTGCCCAGTCAGAAGTGCCAAAAAAAGTGCTCCAAGTACCAGAAGAGGATTGCTAATTTTTCAGTGACATAAGTGATAGAGAGTGATAATAGAGGCAAATAGTTAAATGTGCAATGATTAGTAACAAATGCTTTATAAATTATTAAATGTGTTTGCACAGGTGCTTAAGAAAGGCCTTACTTGTAAACTCTTTACTTATAACCTAAGAGTAATTGTGGTGGATTTCAGCCAAGATTTGCACCTGCTGGAATTGCTAAATATAAACAACATGAATCAGAACATCTGACTGGGATGGTAATAATTAAAGATCAAGGGAGGAAAAAAGAATAAAGTAATATTCCTACGATGCATTGGTATTTCCTCACAGGATACAACCTGCAGGGTCAAGCATGCTGACAGACTTTGATGGCAGAGTTACCTGAATCTTATACGTCCAGCAGAACACAAGACACTTTTAATATTTTGCTAAACTGGCTTCCATTTCCAATAGCTGCAGTAACTTCAATGACTGAGGACTGCTAGCATTTACCAGAGGTTTCTGATTGATTATGGTCTTCCTACTGCTAAACAATGATTTCAATGAGTTATACCTTTTTAATCTCCTGAACTTTCTGTGAAATTGAAATCAACATTTGCTTTACATGACAGAAAAGTAGCAGGCTACACCCATCCTGCTGAGCATCTTTTTTGAGTTAAATTTTTCTTATTTGGAAGAGCCCATGTTCACTACATTCAGTAGATAATTTGTTCCTAAAGGTACACTGCAATTTTTGACATAATACCCTTGATGATTTCCATTAACCTAGATAACCTAGAGCATAGACCACTGCACACTGAAGATGTTGCAAAAATTATAAGATCAGAAAAAACACAGCACCTGAGTGAGTCCATACTCCCCAGATGTTTTGTGAAATGAAGAAGGGACGAAAAGAATGGTTTCATCCCTCTTCCTCTGCTCTCTCTCTCTGTTCCTCTCTCCATTTCTTCCTTGCTTCAGCTTTCTTACTGGCAAACACGAGTGAAAACGAGTTACGGGAATGAAGAATTATTTTTACGGTACCTTTTCTGCTTTGTAAGAGGCTTCTAATGAGTCATTTCCACTTAAAAACTTTGCTGAATCTTACTTATTTGATATTTACTGATTTGCCATTTCTAAATATAAGGCCCCATTCATCAAAACACAGAAGGAGATGCATAATTTTAATTAAACAGTGGAATTCAAATCCAAAGCAGACAGTAAAATGTCAAAGGCATCTCTTTGACTTGCATTCTCCTGTGGATTGCACAAAGTGTACTGAGAGATAATGCAAAAGGAAGAAGGCAATGCTTGCTAGAAGTCACTGCTCCCAACTCATTCCAAATTTTGGGCTCCTTTCTGGACTATACAATTGTTACAGAGGCTGGAAATAGTTTTGATTCATCAAAGGAGTAATTACAACACAGACAGAGTATCAGCATTCTTGGCAATATTTTAAGTACATGTGTGAAAATTTCTACAATTTAATATCAAGATGGAACAAATTAATACGTTGAAGAAAAGAGTAATATTAATTACAAGGCTTATACTAGTCCTTACCAGCAAGGTGACAGCAATGATATGTTCACTTGACAGATACAGATACAGTGTACAGATACAGTCAAGGCTCACTTAACAGTAGTGAAAAGTCTTTCTGATTGAATAGTCCTTTTTTTGGAAGGACATTTTTCCCTCATAATTAAATAAGTGAAGAAGTGCTGGATCTCCTCTGACAGCATTACTAGAAATCATGTACCTCTTTTCTGTACATGATGAAATTTACAGACACTGGGGGTGTATGAACATCAATTATACACAACCAACATGAAAATGAAAAATCAGAAACATATTAATAGCTTTAAAATGAAGGATGAATACATAAGGAAAGACTTTCAATTGTAACATTCAATTAAGCTTTCTGATGTGGCAGAAAACTGTATCTGACATTATGCAAAAAGAATGGGAAGCCAATTGTAAATTTTATATTAACACAGCAGAGATTGCTCTTTATTGAAACCAGGAAAGAAGAGTGGAATAGCAATACCACATGGGATGCTGTTACAGAAAGAAAAAGGCAGGATAGGTTAAATCTACTGAATACATTAAGGTCAGAAAAGTAAACAAAGAAAGAAGAAAATATATGAAGAAAGATAAAGCAGTGCAAGATCATCCAATAAAAGATAAAAGAGGCTCTGTTGATAGACACTGAAAGCAGAAACAGCAGCACTGAAGGAAGACATGAGAACATTTTATCGAACTGTTTAAAGATACAAGTAAAGTGCAATGAGGAGCCATGTCTGGAAAAAAAAAAACCTCACTGTATTTTAAAGGAAACTCTAAGACAGACAGAACACCTCCCAAACACTGCAAAAAAACCCCCACCTTATTTTTCCAATGAAAGAAGATAGAACTTGATGCCTGTTTTGAAGTAGCCAAATCTTCATGAGCTTAAAGCAGCTGCTGAAAGATGAAGAATGTTAAATTAACACATGCAATTCAAATCACTGTAGCACAGATATGAGGGAAATAAATGGACAACATGATATTTGGAGATATCTCTACAGTTCAATGGGAAGCAGAAATAACAGAATCTGCTCTTGTTTCCATGGAAAGTCTTCAGTGCAGTCAACTCTGCTGTTTTGAAGTTGCCACTCGAGCCAGACACAGGAAACATGGCAAACATTTGCTCTAATTGATCCTGTGCAGACAAGACCTTCCTTCTGCCAAGCAACACAGAATAAAGTACAAGATGGTAGATGCCTCTTCCCCTGTACTGCATGGCATTTGATTTAATGATGGATTATAATGGCAAGTAGAACCCCCCTTTGAAACCTCTTGGATGGTGATTCTGTGAAAGCACAAAGCAGAAGTGTGCCATGAAGTAGATGCAGCTGGGAGGGGATGAACCTTGGTGACAAAAACTGCATCTTCTTCTCCCCCTCCCTCCCTCACTGTCCTCATTCCTCCATTGGAATGGATTCTGTTTCTGGATCATTACTGTGGAAATGGTTATTTTAATATAAATGCAGACTGAGGAGATGTAAGGGTTTGCAGCCAAAATCTGTCTCGTCGTGAAAGGGCTGTCTTACACTTTTGCCAAACAGGCCCTACAATTAATAAATTAGAGATAGGCAATGTCACAGATGATAAACTATCTACACAGAATTTTCTCTACTGAAAAGCTGAAGCTCTTACAAACTTGCATAACCCCATTCAAAATGCAAAATAAATGCATTCTTTATATAAGTTAATGCTAACAAACTATTTTCCATACATATTACTGTGCAGAAGAATTTTGTAATTAAAAACCCACTGACATCAAATGCAAGAGTCCTCAAATACAGTGCAGAGTCCTAGAAAAATAATGCACTCATCCTGTGCAAATGGCAAAGCTATCAGGACAGGTGTCTGTGAAGGCTATTTTAAGTATTGACTTAATAAATTAGAAATGAAGAAACCTTAAAATGAGTACAGATAATGGAAACAGTACAAACTGAATTAAGGAAGAGAAGGGACATGGATCTATTTCTCCAATAACAGGGAGAATAAAACCAAAACCTCTGTGGAAGCCCCAGGTTTGGCTCCAAAGGGCTGAGCCCATGGCACTCTGCAGCACAGTCATGCTTGGTGGGATCCTGTTATGAGAGCAAAAATGACTCACAGAACCCAGCCAGACAGGATATGGCTGACTCACATGATTTGACTTCTGTTTTATGGTCTCACCAGCACAGTGACAGTGTCTACTGGGAGCATGAAAAAGGGTTACAAACATATGACAGAAGAAAAATTGCAGGAGGGAGCTCAACCAATAACCTTCCTCATTCTATTTTAGCTCAAGCATAATAGCTACTTCAAGTGTTTAGTAACTCTTTTTAAGTGGCACTACTTATATTTTAAGTGTTAGTTCCAGATTAAGTGTTACTTCCAGATCAATGAAAAAGTAACAAATAATCTGTTTTTGCCTTGGTCTTGATCCCTAAATTGTCAGTGAAACGTTCTTTTCATACAGAAGAATCAGTTTCAGTCAGACTCACATAAATTAAACTTTTGTCCTTCTCTGGATATTGTACTACAAAAATAAAAACTGAAAAAGATATTTATGTCCAAAGATGTTTAAAGAAAAAAAAAACAACTAACTTGATTCTGAAAGCTGCTTAGATGTCCATATTTCTCATTAAACATCTCTAGTAATCACAAACAAACAAAAATTCCTGTAGTATTACTTTCACAAACTTTCATTCTCATTTTATGGAAGGCTTCAAATAAATTAATTTAAAATTACTTTGTGATTAATTTTGGGGGAAGGGTAGTTAACAAAAAAAGAACAAAACTGGTCCAAATTATGTTTTCAAAGAAAACATCAGTTGATGCCTAGATTGACAAAAAGTTCAATACTCTTATGTCAAGGGAAAAATAATCCAGTGCTGTTACATGCATCAAAAAGGAAGCAGGTTGACTCTTATGTCTCTTGAAAATTTGGCTCCATCTGTTGGTATTAGAATTTTACCCTAAGTTCACTGAGGAATTAATGTCCATTTAACACTACAGAATTTCACAATCTTTCCCTTGATAACAATATTCACATTTTGAACACCCTCAACTCTCCTCAAAAGTAACTTCTGTTTTCTTTCTACTTAGTTCCTTTCTTTCAAAATCCAGAACAGTCTACTTATTCTTCAACTCTTAACCTATTTTTCTATCACATATATTTACTGCAGGTTATGTCTTCAACTGCTCACAGAGATTTCAGCTAACTCATTCTATTCATTCATGGCATCTTGCACAGATTTACAACACAAATTTTGTCTCAGAAAATATATATATATGGACAGAATGTTTTGACAGCAGTCAGTTTCTTGTATGGTTGATAAGACTGTAAAATTTTGTCTATTGATGTAAAGCTTGGTTTGAGACAGTAGAGAACACTTCCAGATCTTTAGTGAATCAGGATGTCCTATAAAGATCTTGGTTTATCTGAGACACATTTTCAAAGTCACAAAGGGGAAGTAAGGAACCCAGCTCCCACTGAAAACCAAATATCAAATACCCTTTATTAAGAAAGCTGAGATATTTCCTCTATACATGATAACACTGTTCTTCTGTGGATGGAGGAATTATTTTATAAAAAATGCACAGAAGAGCAATTCCACAGCATAGTTAAAATTGTGATGTCTTAAAGATATAAAATATTACAAGAGAGGTTTTTAGGGGACAGTGTTTTCCACTAATCCATCTGATTCACTATGGAGGAAAAATTAACAAGCTTTCAGGCCTAGAGATCTTAAGCAGAAGAGGCAAAACATGTTTGGAAGGGCAAACCAGCAGTGACTCCTTTTCCTCCTAAATCTATGTGTGTGCAAGGACAGTGTGTCCTGGTGACAACATTATTAAGGTCAAATATTCTCAAATGACCTAAGAGAAGTCTACAGGTTTGGGTGTCAGCAGGAATCTTCCCACCAACTTTAGTGACTAGATTGATGTAACCTCTGGTAATTGTCCCTGAATTTGGGCCTGAGTTGAGGGCAGCACTGGCCGGTCTCCCAGTGACAGCTTCAGGACTTCCCAAGACTTAAAACTCAGGTGCAGATCATGGCTCTCTTCTGCCAATGAGCTCCGGTAGCTCAAACTGAAATAAGGGTCAGTCCAACTTGAGAATCCAAGCAAAACCCAGTAAAAATTGGAGACAACAAACAATAAGAAGTAGCTCTGCTCCTGTGGAATCTTCTCAGCCTGTTGTGGTAGGAGGTTTGTAGTTAGATGCTGGATGAGAGAAGCAGAGCAGCAGTGACAGGGTACAGATGGATGGGTATGGCACAATATCTACTGGATTACTTCAGCAAGAGTGGGCTTGGATCAATTTCAGCCAAGTCCAGTTTATTGTCTAAAAGTGCCTCAACCAGCCTCTAAACTGTACTATTTTTAATGAGAGCCTGTTAACAGCTACCAGGCATAAGCTCAAATAAAGGCCAATGGTTATGAGCAGATAACTATAGGGAGGCCAGATGTGAGAACGAACATAACAGTAAGTGCAGGGGTTTGGATGGAAAAAAGGCAGCAAGATGTCTACAAAGTTTGCCAAGTTTCTATGAAAAAAAAAATTAATTCAAAAGCACAACTAGACCTGATTTATTCACTGTTGTTCACCTTGCTCCTACCTTTGCCTCTCAGCAGACTAAGCAGATTTTCATGAGACTTGATTTCTGGTGTCTGTGCCCACGCTTCATTCACATCTATATACATGAGCCGGAGTGGCATATGGCTCTTTAGGCAATCAGTTACACATAAAACCCAAATGTTATTTCCCTGGCTTCAGTGGAGTTATATACTGAATTGTTTCAGCAGCACAGTAAAACTTTAGTGCTAAAGAAATCACAACACATGCGTATCTTGCTCCCTATTTTTTTTCTATATCTCAGTTGGCATTTTCTCATTAGAAATGCCAAATAATTGCTCAGACATTTGCTTGTATCATTCCTTTTGTTATGAAACTTCTGTACTGACTTGTTCTGAGCAAAGTTTTGAAAAGCTTCAGCTCTTCTTATCTGGAGCCCCAAATCATCAGCTGAAAGTTTGAGTTCCAGTTCACATAACTTCAAGATATCCTTGCTCATGACTTTGTAATTACCTTAGTAATTTAACTGAATATCATGAGGTTTTATGTCTCTTTCTTTTGACAGATCCTGAATCCCAGATGTTCATGTGATTTTGTAGTTTGCAATTACTAAATTTTAAACCCATATTGAACCAGTTAGATCATACATTCTTTCTCCCTAATCCCAGTGACATCAAAGCTTAGACTTCAAATTCCTGCACCTTGCCCTTTCAGATCCTAGATATCATTATGAAACTTCCAAATATGAGGAGCTGGCCACAAATTTAGAAAGCTGCTTCAGAGATTATTTCGGTTTCATGTTAAAAACATACTATTTGACTCCTGTTTAAACTTTAAAACCCTCAGCTTCCATTCATTGTATCTTTCTGGGGCTTTGCAAGCATTTTTAGAGTCCTCCTTATCAGGCTGCTGTCAGTTAAGGAGGACTTGAGAGGGCATCTGATTTCAATTCCATTTTGTTGCACATGCTACACTTCGTTTATGTGATTACTGCTTCTACATTTCAGTCTTTAATTAGAACTTGATACCTGACAGAGCTTAGTTTCAACACCATGTCCTTTCTCTTTTACATGCAGTCACATGTTTGCTCATTACTCTTCCGGTGGAAAAAAAAAACCAATCAAAACCCAAAACACCGAAACCAAAACCTTCAGAGTAAATTGCTTACAGAGTAGGATCACAATAGCCAGAGGAATTTTCCTTCTGATAGGAAGGAAAATTCCTATCAGGACTAAACGTATTCACTTCCAAGCCTTCATAGTCCAATTCACAAAGTTACGCAAAGAGACAGAGAACAGCGGAGCCAGCGCTGGTCGCACGACAAAGGTAACTGGAAACAGAGCATTCCTTAGGACCCCCTAAAGCCCGGGTTATTCTGCTACAACTTTGGCTCGTTGCAAGTATTTTATTATTTTAAAAGTTTTACAGTGAAAGAGACGCTCTCTTGGGTGTACGTGCCTTCACTACGCACAGGTTTGCACTATAAAGAACATGAACCGGGCAGCAATAGGGGAACGTGGACCAGACCGCAACTCCCTTGGGGGCACCGCGTTTCTGGCTCCAGGAGAGAGGCACGGGCAGCTGCTCAGCCTGGGAATGCCCACAGACAAAGCACCAGACCGCTCTCTTTGGCAGGGCGATGACGATGAGGGAGCGTGAGCAGCTCCAGAGCCGGGAGTCCCGATCCTGTCCCCAAACCCGTCCCGTTCCCCCGCCCGCCCGGAGCCGCCGCCGGACGGTCCCGGCCGGCCAAGGGCGCCCCCCAGCGCGCGAGTCGGGCGCTGCAGGCAGCGACCACCCGCGCTCCGGGAGAGCAAGCGGCTCCGCCGCTCCTCGCACC
>VZTZ01022434.1:857289-977887 GCA_013400955.1 Drymodes brunneopygia | reverse complement strand
GGGGCTCCGCCGGGCTCTCTAGGACGCCGGCGCCCCGCACACCCACCATGGATCTGCTGCTGTTGGTGAACACGAGCCTGGGCTCCCCCAACGAGTCCCTGGCGCTGCCCCCCGCCTCGCCGCCCTCCTCGGCCCTCCTGCAGCCGCCCTCCCCCTACTCGCCGGCGGCCGTGGCCAGCCTGGCGGCGGTGGTGGGCTTCCTCATCGTCTTCACCATCGTGGGCAACGTGCTGGTGGTGATAGCTGTGCTCACCAGCCGGGCGCTGAGAGCCCCCCAGAACCTCTTCCTGGTGTCCCTGGCCAGCGCGGACATCCTGGTGGCTACCCTGGTCATGCCTTTCTCCTTAGCCAACGAGCTTATGAATTACTGGTACTTCGGCAAGGCTTGGTGTAACATTTACCTGGCGCTGGACGTGCTTTTCTGTACCTCGTCCATCGTCCACCTGTGCGCCATCAGCCTCGACAGGTACTGGTCGGTCACACAGGCGGTGGAGTACAACCTCAAACGGACACCGCGGCGGATCAAGGCCATCATCCTCACCGTGTGGCTCATTTCGGCCATCATCTCCTTCCCGCCATTGATCTCCGTGTACCGGGACCCTGAAGGAGATGTCTTTCCCCAGTGCAAGCTCAATGACGAGACATGGTACATCCTTTCTTCTTGCATTGGCTCTTTCTTTGCCCCCTGCCTCATCATGGTGTTGGTCTATATCCGCATCTACCGCGTGGCCAAGCTAAGGACCAGGACCCTCTCTGAGAAGCGTACGATGCCAGAGGGGTCCTCCCAGACTGAGAACGGCTTGAGCCGCCCTGCTGGGGGCTGCACGTCCCTGAGGATGCCGCTGGGAGAGAACGGACATTATTCAGCACACCACTGGCGCAAAGCCTCTGAGCTGGAGGACATTGAGCTGGAGGAGAGCAGCACCTCAGAGAGCAGGCGGAGGCGGAGCCGGGAGGAGCATCGCCGCAAAAGCAAGAGCCAGTCCTTCTCCTACTCATACTCCTCCAAGCACTCCAGTAGCCGTCTGTCCCGTGCCAGCAATCGCTCCATGCAGTTCTTCTCATACCGCCGTCGCCGGAAGCGTAGCAGCATCTGCCGTAAGAAAGTTGCCCAGGCCCGGGAGAAACGCTTCACTTTTGTGCTGGCCGTGGTCATGGGGGTCTTTGTAGTTTGCTGGTTCCCTTTTTTCTTCAGCTACAGCCTCTATGGTATTTGCCGGGAGGCATGCGAGGTCCCTGAGACTCTCTTCAAGTTCTTCTTCTGGATTGGGTATTGCAATAGCTCCCTCAACCCAGTCATCTACACCATCTTCAACCAGGACTTCCGCAGGTCCTTTAAACACATTCTTTTTAAGAAGAAGAAGAAGAACTTCCGGCATTGAGCTGGAGGGATGGATTTGCCTTGAGCAGGAGTAGAATTAACAGAGAAGGCTCAATGCTGGAAAAGAAGGGAGGGAAGAGAACGTGGGGCTTGGGCTTAGGGAGCAGGAAGAGGGCTTGCCCTCTCGGTGGAGCAGGGTGATGCTGTGGGGAGCAGGGATGGTGTCGGGGAGGCTGAGGGCATTCACCGTGGTACAGAACGGTGACATGGTGCTGGGGGAGCAGTGCTGGAGTGTGGAAGGGTAAAGGGGGAGGGAGTAATTTTGAACCCTGACAGAGGGCACGGGGAGCCCGCAGAGGAAAATAGTCTGAGACACTGAGTTTGGGAGGAAGTGAGCTTTCATGGGCTCCAGAATTTTGTGGGAAAACAAAAAGAGACTTCAAGAGGAAAGGGTTAAGTGGCAGTGATGGTGGAGATTTGAGTATAAATAGGACAGCTGGGTCCTGTGGTGGGTTTGTCCCAGTAAGAAATTGGCTTTTGCTGCTTGTGTGGGGAAGGAGAGTGCAAAGTACCAGGCACTGGCAGTGTTTTGAGTTATGAAAGGATTTAAATGTTTGCCAAAAAACCCTAAAGAACAATCCAAACTCTTTTCTAAATAAACCTTTGTACTGTTAAAACCTTCTGAATCATGATTTTGCACAAGGGATGAAGTCAAACAAAGCATGGGGTTTTCTTTTCCTTTGGAGGGGTCTTTGCCTATACAGCTGGATGGGAAATATTTTTCCTATCTTCCCATAGTTTTTGATTAGTCAGTGGGACAAACCTGGGAGTCTTGCATTTTTTCATGAAATATGAAAAAGAGCACATATACCCCATGACCTCATTTCCTCCTGCTGGATCACCAGGCAGTAAATTCCTGCTCCATCCTTCTCAGATCAGCAGACCTAGGGACCTTGCTGTCCTGGAGCAGATAGTGAAAAAAAAAATCATTCTGGTAAACTTGCCTAACATTTTTTGAGATAAAATTTTAAAAAATTAAGTTTCCACTTCTTTGTGCCCTGGGGAACTTTTCCTCCCCTTTTTTTCAGTCTCCCTTCAAAGGCTAATCTCAGGGCTGGATGCATGCTCCCCATTCTCAGAGATGCAGCTGAAGACATTCTGATATGCAGGTTTTCAGAGGAAGAGCAGTCACCCCACTACTAAGGTCTTTAAATCCTTCATATTTACAATCTCAGAACAACTAAATCCTTTGTATTTATTTTTTAATGAGAAGCATGCATTGCAGATTGTCAGCGGCGTATGTGAACAAATCTCAAAAGGAGGTGCAGCTGTTCCAAACCTTTGGTGTTAATGTTGCTTGCTTTCCCTTCTGTTTGCATTTCTAGTTTATGATTTTAGAGGATTTTCTTGGGAGGAGGGGCAGAAGAGGGGAGAATAGTTTGAAAAGTTATTAAAGCAAACCATATTTCCCATGGGTTTATAAAATGTCATAAACTGCAGAGAAAAAAATAGACAGGGACTGGTGTCTGTATGTTCATCGCTGAATGCACACATTAAGTGTAAGAGTGAGCTGAGCATTTACATCCCTTCTTCAACTGTGCTGCTGCAAGGTGTGTATTCTGTTTGTGGACCAAATATTGCTCCTTTCTGGGTTTATCACTCCTGCCAGAGGCAGCACCTGCCTCAAATGAACCTTTCCATAGCAAACAGTTTCAGGAAAAAAATGTGACTGGCTTCTTAAAGCAGCTGAATTGGATCTATATTGCAGAATCATCAGATATCCCCTCCCTTACTCCCTCTGTTCTGTGTGAAAGGTGTCTGTAGCCTCTCTTGAAATCTCTGTAGCATAAGGAAAAAGGTAGAGCAGTCACTTTGTTTCATCAGTTTTTCATAATAAGCATTTGGTTCACTTAACCCTGGAAAAGGAGACTATCAGTGGCTGTGATTCTGGTGTTCCTTCAATAGACAATTTAACTCAAATTCAAGTGGGACTTCTGCTGAAGTAGGGGTTAGATGTTTGCACCAAATGCATTAGAAGTTTGCTTGATTTCCTAAAGAAACAACTGAGATATTTTCAAAGTCCTAAATCTGTAACTTACTGATTGCTTTCTTGAAATAAGACTCAGAGTGTGAAAAGATTTGAGCTTTGTTTAGCAAATGGTTTGGTACACATGCATACCTGCGACAGGTAAAGGAAAGATAAAAATAGCAACTGAGAGGAGGAAATTACAAGCCATTTCTCTTTCGCAAAATGGAGAGTTCTTATTAAAGTTACATCAAGAAGAGCTGAAACGAGCTCATATTATTCCTAGGTAACAATGTAGCTAAAAAGTTCAGGTTTGTTTACTCTGAAGAAACCATGTAATCACCAGAGCAACCAAAGCAACATATGGTACCTGGCTACTACCTCTGAGCTCCTGGACAGCTTCATTAGAGGTACCCGTTCCTGCCAAAGGAAGCTCTGCTTCTGCCACTTAATGCTCCCTCACAGGGGTTTCCCAGTCTGCAGGCTCACAGTGGTTTCACTGTTGCACTGCTTTTGAAATGAGCTTTGTGGCCTCTAAACAAAGTCCTTCCTTTTGTTTTTTTCTCCTTGTAGAATTCAAGCAGTCTATGGAAATGAAATTTAGTTGACAGCCAGATTTTAGTGGATATAAAATATATATGGAATGACTGATGTGCCTTAAAAGTAAGTTTTTTGCAGTAAAAATATTTTGTGGTCATTATAGACATTAAAGAAATAATGCTTTTTTTTTTTTTTTTGCACTTCCAAACGTGCAATCCCCAAAAGGGATTGATGCAGATACTGAATATCTGTGAGCAGCAACATAGTTAAAACCAGGGTATTTCTAAGGTTTTAATTTTTCTTGTCACAATTACTCATCTGATTCAATGCCTCAAGAGAATCTTATTCCTTCTGAACAAAATAAAAAGTAATATTTATCAATAAAGATGTGCAGATTACCCCTTTTAAGTGCATTTCCCTCTAAATTAGTGAATACAGAGGATTTCTATAAAAAATTGTTTTTAATGTAACTACTGAATATGCTTCAAGTAAAATGGGGCTGATTTACTTTTTTTTAAAATACTGTTTCTCTTATTACTTGTAATAGCTGAAGACTGGAATTTGTAACATATTGTGTGGTGTTAACTTTTCATAAAAAGTTTCCAGCTCTGCTACTCACACTGTGGTTGTGCTTCAACTGTAACTTGGCTAAGAGCATATACAGGAGAAAAATGATCTATGCAGCTTTTGCTTAAGAAAAAGGGAGAATGTATGTGTAAGATGTGCTGAGTTGTTATCAGGTATGATAAACTGGTTGAAGCACTCATCCTCTACTGTTGTGGAAAAATGAAATATTTCTACTAAGCCATATTGATTTTAACCAGTACCTGATCTTTAACTCTTCATTTGCTCATTTCACCATGAAGAAACATTTCGGTCAGTCTTAAGTGAGAAGCTGATGTTTCATTTTCAAAACCAATTTTCTGAATGGTGCTGTTGTTGGTTGGGTATTGAAATATTGAACAGTGTAACTTAGCTGGGATGGGAACTCAGTGCTGCTGTCCTTCAGCCACCTCTGTGGGAGTTTTGCGTGAGAGAGAATGCAGAATTAGCCTCTTCAGGGCTTGAGGCAGATGGAAGGGGCCTTCTAAATGGGAGATTTGACAGGATCACAGCTTTAAATCATTGTCTGAAATAAGAATCAGGCCCTTGTTGTTCTGTGCAATCTCTGTTCAGAAGAGTCGTTGCTGGAGGAGCCCTGGTGATTCCTGACAAGCAGATCTGAGGTGAAAGTCTACATGCAGCCTTGCACACATTGGCCTGCATCATCCCTTGTGAGTAAGCCCAGAAAATTTGAATAGAATTTACTTGTGAATCAGGAAGATACTGTGGGCAAGGACTTTAGGAGCTTCCTTAAATGTTGCCTCTTTTTTAGTAAATGTGCCTGAGGAATTTAAGCAAACATTTGTGCGTAAATGTAGGAGAACAGAAGGAATGCAATCCTCTCTGCTTAACTCTTGACTACTGTTTAAACCCATAGAAGATGTGGATTAAGGGTTTTTTTTACTATTTAACCAGAGGCACAAACCCTACTGTATATTTTCAGTATAAGCTGTGTGAAGAGCATTATGTGATTGCATCTGCTTTTCAGAGAACAAAATTGTTGGTCTGTGAAGGTTGTTATTGGCTAGAACAGCATCTGAGAATTATAAGGATTTTTTAGGAACTGTTGGTAATGAAATACACTTCAGGAGAATGTTCTGACCTTAAACTATGACTGCTCTCAAGAAGGAGAGAATATCTACAAGCTGTGCAAAAGGAAGACCAGATGCTGTCTGTGAGTTTGTTTTTATGGTTGCTCATTATGACCTTGTTGGTGAGCAGAAAGCAACTGGATGCTTCAGAGAAAAAGCTCTAATTTGGAGGGGGAACAGTGCATGAGGAAATGGATACCCACAAAACTGAGGGAATTAATATTTACTTGCCTTCTGTCTACTGTAGACAAGTACAGTGAAGGAAGTTGCCTTTTTCATTGCACAATAGAAAATGTTAATTTGTGTTCCAGATCTGTAGATCACCTGGGCAATGCAAAAGATGGCACAGGAGAAAGCAGAGAGAGGATTGCTCACTTCAGTGTTCAACACCAAGCTTAAATTTGTCCTTTGTCCTTGAAATTAAGCCAAAAATACAGTTTGGCACTTGGACCCAAAGGCTATGTAGCATCAATAATGCTACACTGAATATAGTCTAGTTTTGCCAAAAAGCATCAGTTCATATTATACACCCTGCACATCTCTGTTTCGGGGCAGAAGTAGGAGAGTCTGACATGTATGAGAAAAGAATAATCAGCAGTTTGTAGAGTCATAGGTATATTGAAAAATATACCTAGAGCCTGTTCTGATAACAGAGCTGGCTTCAATTTTGTGGGTCCCAATCACTTTGAACTCCTAAGAAAGAACTGGAGAGGTAGAAAACATGGAAAGGGCTGAAATACTGCTTCTCAAGGAAGCCAAAAGTGGCAAATTGCTCAGAGTTGTATTCGGATCTTTATGCCAACCCCACTCCAGTGGGTTAATAACTGTTACTGATTTTGTGGGAAAGGCTGAGGTGTCTTCTACTCACTGTGACTATCACGCTTGATCTGAGCTAAGGAAATACCTACAGTTAGTACATTGCCTTTGTTTGAAGTGGCAGCCCTTAGAGTACGACAGAAGACATTTTAAGTAGTTTATCTCTCCTCTGACACATGTTCTTCACTATCCCAAACATTTTTTAATTCAACTGCACAACAGTTGATAAGGTAGAGAAAGATTGTCAATATCTTACAGAAAAAAAAAGAAAGACAAGCATGGAAAATAGTAGGTAATAAAACCCAGTATCTTAGTCCTGACCTAACATCTTACCATACCAGTCTTTCTTCCCCCACCCCCTTTTCTTCTTTTGGAAAACAGAAATTTACACAAGACTGCAGAAGCTTATTTTAAATAGACTACACTGACTATACTGTTTAGAAAAAAAAGTGCTTTTCTGTCAGTAAGTAGCCTTCTGCTGTAAAGCAGTTTTCTTTACTAAATTTGTCTGAAAAATCTAATGAAAAGTAGACCAGCACTTAATTCAATTTGTCTATATGTTCCTCTCTTAACAAAAATGCTTTATTAAAGGTCCTGAATGTAAAGGACACAAATGAAATGTAGCTGACTGCTACATCAAAATCGGTTAGTTGTGTTTTAGCATTTTTGTGAACAGCAGTCATTCATTTTGCATAATGCTCTTTCCTGATAGCTCTTTGCTGACAGAGAAAGCTGTTCCCCCTGTTGACAACAGGAATAAAATGGGGCTTCATATTTGCCTCCATTAACTCTGCTAAGTCTCCTCTAATACATTAAAAAGCAGGCTGCTAGAAGTAGCTCTTTTGGTGTGATGTCTAGTAAGTGACATGGATCAGAGAATTAATAACCTGACAGGTTCCAAGATGTACAGCACACTTAATTGAGAGGCTCACCCTGGGCTGCAGGGACACAGTTCTCTTGGTTTTGTTCTCTATGCCTTTGACCCAACATTGCAAATTATTTGCTCTGTAGTGGAACATTTTCAGCACATCATCCCTTTCAATCTCATCTGCTGGAGTAAGAAATTAATACTGAGGTCTCCCACTTCCTCACTGAGTGCTTTGGCCAATAGACTATTTATATAGGTGATGCAGCTAAAATGCCTTTCCTTTTGGCACATAAATGTTTTATTTGATCGAGCTTTTTATCTTTCAGTAGACTAACACTCTTGTTCCACAAGGACATTCTCTATCTGGAAAGCAAACATATGTCAAATACTTGGAGGAATATTAGAAATCTTGAAAAACCCCAGCCACTCCAGGTAAATTTTAAAAGAAAACACCACAGCTGAACTAAGAAAAAGGCTTAATCTTGTCTCTGGTGGGGATGTTCTATCTGAGACCACCTACTCTGATCAGATCTGGCGCAGTGTGTGGAGTTGGTGCAGTGTGTTGGGGCCCTGCAGCTGTACTGAGAGGAGCAATTTCAAGTGTCCAGCAAAGATTAGAGGAGTTAAACACATGCTTATTGAATCATTTCACATCACAGCAGACACTCTCGGGCTTTCTGTTCCCTTTTTGAACCCTTTAAATTAGCCCTTGCTTTCAGTCTGACTGCCATACACAACCTGTGCTTGCAGTGCCTTTCCATCAAATGCCTCTGACCTCCGAAGGGTTGGTGACACCCCCTCCTCTCAGGTGTGCTGGAAGGGCTCTCCAGAAGACTCCCTGTGAGGTGCTTCTGTGTGGTGCTGTGCTATACATGAGTACCTGGAGTAACAGGAGTTACTGCAAGTTTTTGTCTAATTCCAAGCCATGCTGTTTTATCACCAATAAATGCTTGTGTGCAGAGTTTCAAAGTGTCTATAAATGTGCGTTCCCAAAGGCTGGCACTGATTTGTTTACATCAGCAGCAATTTCTGTAGGTAATTAAAGGGAGACTTTTAGTCAATCCATCAGACACTACTTTGGATTTGCCACATAGTACATCAGAGAAGCATGATGTGTTGTTTCAACAACACAATTAGCAATAGAAGTGATTAAAGATTCCTGGATGGCATGTTTTTCTGTAAAAAAAAACCAGTGCAGTTCGATGAAATCTGATTGTTCTTTAAAGAATGTGTCTGTTTTACCCCGGGTATAATGGAAACCAGGAGAGCTTTAATCAGCTCCTGGGGGCCTTGCTGCTTGCTGGCTTGGCTGCCTGGCTCCTGGGCAGGCTGCTGGGTGAGGTGCCAGCAAGCCGAGACTTGCAGGCTCCTGGACTCTGGCAGCTCAGGCCCCTGGGTTTATGGACACTCAGCTGAGCTCCATTATCACTGTCTCTAAATGCTTGAAAACTTTGGGTGTACTTAGTCTGTCAATGTCTTTATGCATAAAGGAGTGACTGCCATGCTCCTCTTTTTCTGATGAGAAACTAAAAGATTAATGGCATTTAGGTAGGTGGATCATAAACACCTTCTGATCTTTCCAGTTTCAAACCCACTGTTGGTTGTCAGGCCCCTGCTAAGCTCCAATGTAAAAAGTCCCACCTGTGCTTTAAAGTTCTGCTTCTGCCTCTGTGATTGCCATAGGCCCACAGAACTTGCATACAAATCCCATCAGGATACACAAACTCAGTGTGCCTCTCCTTTGCTTGTCCCCATCTGGTAGGGAGCTCGTGCAGTTTGGGTATTGAAGAAAAAGGAAAAATGAAAGTGCTGCCTCCTGTTTGTGGGGGAGCAGTGATATTGCTGCCATTTCTTTAAGGTCTGTGTGTTTTCAGTTACCAGTGCTGGATTCACACTTCCATTTCTGGATGCCTGTTTTTATTGTGTGTTGAACAAGGACCCTCAGGGCATGACTGACCAATGACTTATACCCCAAAGGGGTGGATGTTTTCTGTACTCCTGGCAAAGCACAGAAATCACAAATACTACTTTAAAAAAAATACCAAAGAGCCCCCAAAACGAGTCCATTGATACAGCCAATCTCATTTATGGGTTAAGGCTCAAATTCAGGTAAATTTTAAAAAATATATTATAAGCCCATGGATCTTTCATATCTCCCATTTCTTCTAGTGCAGGTCTCTCAGGATCCAATCTGGATCACTACATTGTGCTTTTCTCAGACTTTGAAGGTCATCTCCCTTGAGGTTACTGAACCTGTGTCTTCAATAATACTGAAATTTCCTGGAAACTCAATGGAAAATTAATGTTTAAGAGTCAAGAAATAGCACACATGATTCCAGCACTAGGCAGGATGAACTGCCTGTCTGGTATACTGTTGGGAACAAATATTTGGGGCTACTCTGTGTATATTTCTCTGGCAAAATTATGACTATAGAGGGAACTTGAGTTCCAGGTGAATGTTTTGTACAGAGGAGGCTTCCTGACAGTGTTTACCACCTTCAGAAGTGTCAGTCAATGCCTACTGAACTCATAATTTTCATAATAAGGAATGGGATTGTCCTGAAATATAGTCTTAAAGGGGAAAAAAAAGGGGGGGGTTATGTAAAAGTAATTTTTAAAAAATGTAGTCATGCATAGAAATGTGAAAGGAAAAGGAACCTGTCTGTTGCTGAAGACTTCAGCAGCAATTCATTCTTACCTAATTCTGCCATATCCAGCTAGGGATAACTGATGGTCACATAGGTTGAGGCTGCCCTCAGGCTACAATATTTTCAAAAAGTGTCATAACATTTTGTGTGTCAAATAGATTTCTGCTGTTGTAACAGTTACTATTAATTAGTGACAGAAATTGCGCTCTTTTTCCTCCTTCTTAAGAGGAGAAACAAACAGAAGGTATTTTACAGGACTACAAAAATAGCTGTTCCTTTTCTACTTTGGTAAGGCAAAAGGAAAAAAAAAGGGCATAAACATATTAAAGAGACATTAGGAATTTAGGATGAAAATTAACCACTTCATTGTCTGCTTCATCAAGCACACCTAAATTAACTCAATGCATTTACTTATCTCTGAGGTTTTATGTGTTATGTAATAAAATATCTCAGTTGCCCAGAAAGGCTGTGCTGTCTGTCCTCAGAAATTTTCAAGACCCAAGTGGAAAATGCCCTGAGTAACCTGGTCTGGCCTCACAGGTGACCCTGCTCTGAGCCCAACACTGGACTAGAGGCATTCTGAGGTCCCTTCCAACCTGAATTAGCCTATGATTCTAAGATCTGTTTCTTCCTAGTAATAAACAAAAGAAAAGTCCTAATATCTGGGAAGCATGAAAACTATATTCTATAGAAAGATGCACACTATAGAAAGTGCTATAAGTGGGCAAATCCCTAGGCCATTAGAATCTTTAGATCTCTAGAACTTTTATATCTGCTCTGTGCAAATTCTGCCTAACACACATTTGCCTGGATCCAGGGCACAATCCTTTTCTTTGTTTAGAATTAATTTAGTAACTAGAGAGCTCTACACCATGTTCCCTTTCCCTGCTAAATCCCACTCCCCCACAGTTCTTAGCACTGTAGAGGCACATACATATACAAATATTTTACAGGCATTTGCTTTAGAACTCCAGGCAAAATATTGCTTCAGGGTTGTTTGTGTGTTTTTCCTGGGTAAAACAAACTAGGTTTATGTCCAGTAGTTCAAATGTGTCTTTCTGACCTACTGGCTCTGAAATGGTGAAGAGTGTAGTGCATAAAGCACCAAGTCACACCATAGCTGCTGTGGGTGGGATGAAAACAACAAGGAAATGATTATATTTCCATAACAGCTGAAGAGTTTAGTTAAAGGCTGAGCAGTGGGATATCTCTGGCATGACACATGTTGCTTCATTCCTCATTCATTTTTGCACGGAAGGTGTCTGACCTTTCTGTCAAAGTGACATTTCTGAATATCAGGGGCTAGCTGAAGAATTTAGGAATATGTTGTCTCATTTGGAATGGAAAATCCTTTTCTTCCTTTCAAAATGCCAGTAATGTTTCTCCATGACTACAACACAGATGCTATTGTAGGGCATGGCAATACAGTTGTATATGAGTTACAAGGTTTGTTATTTTTGTTTTTGTAAGTTATAAGGTTTGTTATTTGCCTGCCACTAAATGTATCACAGGGCCAGAGAATGCTCTCAACACACCATTATAATCTCAATGTAGCTCGCAGAAGTTACAATTTAAGGTATATAATTCCTCTCTGTGCCCACCCAAGAAAGAAACAGGATTCCTGGGGCCAAATCTGCAGCAAGGTGTGAGCAACTGCTTGCTGGAGCCTCTGGTCTGTGGACACCACTGAGGCAGCTGAAGCTCAGCTGGGGGAGGGAGAGGTGAATCAACAGCATGGTGAAGCCACAAGGCTACATTTGCTCCTCCCTGAACTTGTTCATGGGATCAACAGAGGAGTGGTCCTGTTGCTACAACTGATAAATATGCTGTTCAGTTTAGTTATCAAATCCATTTCTTCGTCCATCACTGATTTTATGAAGTTCCAGTGTATCTGAAAAGCACCTGGAGGAATTTAAAAGATGTGTAGATGTGACACTTAGGGACATGGTTTAGTGGTGGACTCAGGGGTCTTTTACAACCTAAATGATTCCATTATTTTAGTGAAAGGCCAGAACAATTTTTAGAGGAAATCATTTGCCTTATATTTCATTGCTTACCTTAAGTTGCTATTATTTGTAAACATTCAGTGCAGAAACCTCTCACTGTCTGTGGTTCAGTGTTGGGAAGGAGGTATTAATCTCTGCAGGAGCTGGGATTCTGGGAACAGTGCTTGCTTTGAGACTTTGATGTTTCTAAAACAGGTCCTGTTTTGGCGTTTTTTTATGTGCAATGCTTAGAAGCCTGATTCCTGTTCAGGATACAAATAATGACAAATTGTCTGAATGTGAAAAAAACTCTGGAATGATAAATGTCAACATTTTGTCTACGTACATCCAGAAAACTGCACTCATGGGCCTTTAAATCAGTGTGCTCTCTTTCTGTTCTTTGAAGTTATTTTTATAACTATTTCCCAAGCAATTGCACATCCTACAACAAGAACTACATATGTCCCAAGATTAAAATATCAGAAATAAGCCATTTTTAAACCTTTGACGGTCAAAACAAATGATGAGTGCTTTCTTTATGTGCTAGCTGAATGTTCAACTCATACAATTCAGTAATTACACTGCGGAAAAATAAAGTACAGTTCAGGATAACAGTATGTTTTTATTTGGTATTGTTAAAAACATAAATTGTCCCCTTAGATTGATTTCATGTATACATAAATTTGTCACATCCTTTTAAAAGTTTGATTTTGTGTTTTAGTTCTATTTTTATTCTTTTTTAAGGAGCAAACACACACACACAGCGTCAGGTAAATATTTCCATGAATAGCCTTAGGGTCCCTTGGCAAGACTATAATTGCCTGTGCACTCTCTGTAACTGAATTGCCTTCCTTAATGATGGGATATTGGGTTTATGGCCCCCTGACTGCTTCTCTTTAGTACCCATTAATTTTCATTTTCCTTTTTTAATGAATGCCCCTTTCTCTTCTTCTTCCTTCATGTTTCTTGCCCAATTCACAACCCCCCTGCAAAAGTGTGGTGAGTGCAAGGAAATAAAGCAGCAAAATGACTGCAAGTTGGCATTTACAGAGTCCTGTTCCTTTCAAACAGACGAGTCCTGCATGGCAATTGAATTAACTGATCTTAGAGCTCAGGAACACAAGCAGTCTCACTCCTGTCACTCATAACTGCACCTCCCTGAAGTAACTGATGCTGCTGCCTTATTATCTTTTAGATTCAGAGACCTGCAGCACTGTAAAACAATTCTTTCTCTGGGTAAGTATATCTGGGGATAAATTTGAGTAATATGTACAAAAAACACAGACAGTACCACTCCTTCAGTGTGCACCAGCTACAGCTGGCTGCTACTCCATCAACCTCACCTTCCAAATGGGCCCTAGGAGAAACCAGCCCATAAAATAGACATCATTCAATCACTGATGAAATTATCCAGGGCAGGTTATTTGGGGTCTCCTCTATTTTTTTAGAAAAGCTTCAGTTCTCTGCAGGAAAAGAGTATGTGACATTTCAACCCCCAAAGTGTTGAGAAAATTAGTGTTTAGGTCAACTGGGCTCTTGAAACTGTAACTGTGGTTTTGCTGAAGCTCTGGTTGCAAGAGTCCAGCAGAAACAAACAGATTCACCATATGTAACCCCAAAGGACAATTCTTATATTACTGGTTCTTGCAAAATCAGGTAGAGAAATACCGAAGAATTTATAGCTCCAGTCTTCTTTTGCTGCAGTGTAGCCTTGTGGTATTGATTAGCAAATCCTACTCAGAGACTGTAGGGCAGAAAGTACCATACATTCATGAAATGGAGACGTGCTGTCAAGAGCATTCATTTTGCACAGGCAAACTATTCATGGTTCCTCTAGAACTGGTCCATCACTGCAGTTGAATTCTGGGGCTCAGAGAAGGGAAAGGCAGAGAGCTCTTACCTTATAAAGGTGAAGTTTATTTTTACACACCTCCTGTGTTCAGCTGCCTTGATAGCTGATGCCTCCTCTGCTCTGAGAACTGTCTGACAGAGCTGAGAGAGGGTTTTGTGAAGAGAGCACTCAGGTTTGTCTGATGGGTGCAGGATTTTTCAAGAACACTGAAGGGCAGGAACTGAACTGAGTGGCCTGCCCAGTTGAATCCAACTAAAGCCCTGAGCCAGGCCAGCTGCTGCTGCTGCTGCCTGACAGGACAAAGCAAGGAAATCCCTTGGGAGGGGAGACAGACTTCCACTGAAACCCTGGGTGTTGCCGGCAGCTTTGAGAGGTGGGTGGAGGTGTTACTAGAAGGACCATCTGATCAGGATGGGAAGGAAGGAAACAAGCTATCACTAAAGTCACTAAGGATGGGAGGCTTTCACTCCTGTTTTTTAGGGATTTTTATGCTGTCCCTCCCCAAATTATGATGCGTTTATTCTCCTAGCAATGTTTCATTTACATACATCTAGAATGCTAGCAAATGGGGAAGATTTTCCTCCAGCCATCCTACAAATTATAGTCAAAGACATTTTGATAAAAACAGCTAATTAAGAAAAGTGGAATTCTTTTTTGTACCACTGGCTGCCTAGCAGGAGAACTGGAGCTAGTTTTCAGCGTTATTTTCCCATTTTGACAATGTTTTTTCCTGTCTTAATATTTTCTTTTTTTTTTTTTACCAAAAGGAAAAAAAAAAACTATATTGGGAAAAAGTCTCCCAAACCATATGACTGAAAGCTCTTTTCTCTATATTTTATTCTTTTACAATTACCTTCCTGCCTTTTTTTTTTTCCCCTATTTGACTACAGAAGTGTGGAGAAAATAAAGAACCAAAAGATCCATACCTGAGAAAAATTAACAAATTAATGATCCTTTTTCTTGAAAAAGTTCTTCAAATCCAAACAAGACAAACAGTAGGAAGAGTGGAATGAAAATTTCTGATGACTAATAAGTCACTTGTTGTCAGAGATTTTTTTTTTAATGAGGCATCAGGGTTTCTAGATTAAAAACCCTCATTTTCCACTTGAGCTCAGCGGTGATAAAGTAAGTACCTGATAGGCATTTTTCTACCCTTAGTTTTAATCTTGACTAAATTTTGTGATGCTTTTGTTGGAATCTGGATTTCCCCAAGGTTAACTTGACAAACCACAACTCTCACAGGGCAGATTACCCAGCACAGGGCTACAACACAGCAGTTGCTGGCTCAGACAATGAGCACTGGTTATTTTGGAAAGAGCTGCTCCATCAGCAGGGCAAAAACTCAAGGTTAGAATTTAGCTAACTTCAGTCTGGACTAAAAAAGTAACTTTAGACATTAAAGGTGTAACTTTGGGTTTTGAAAATCTTGCATCAGATCCCAAGCAAAAAGAACTAAGTTAAATCTCTTTGCTTGGATTATAACCAATTTCTATTGCTATGGTTTAGCAGATTTTGAAAATCATTTCAGGAAGTCTTTTGTTGTCATAAAACAATACCTTTTTTATTCAGTCCCTGCCATCAATACTTTATACTTTCATAATATATCCAATCAATAAAACATTTACAATCTTTCTATCAGTATAAATTGTTCAGGTTCATCTACTGTACATTACTTGATGAAAAAATTGTGACAGCTCTAAAGCAAACTGATCAGCAAGATGACTTTTTAATCATTTGCATGGGTGAAAGTATTTTACTAAAAAGGAGACATAAAAAATAAGTAGATCATTATTACTGAAGCACAGATTGCTTTATATTTTTATCTTCTAAAATGCAGCTGAGAAGATCATTATTAAGAAGAGAATGTCATTTTTCAGAAGAATTAGTGGCAGTAACAGCTAGTGAGGCATTTTTTATTAACTTGAAGAGGGAATGCCTGTTACATAATACTACAGCAATTGTTTCAGGGCACAAAATTCAGAGCTAGATGATGAACAGAAAACATTCAAGAGGGCACAGATTCAGAAAGCTGCTTTTGAAACTGCTACAGAATTGGCATTCTAGATTTCCTGTGTTGTGTATAGTGAGTAACAGTGAGTAGTTTTGCTCAGACAAAGTGTATACATTTAGTACATGATCCAAATACTTTCATCTCACTCTGATAGATATGGAAGCTGTTTCTTGGTATTTAGATAAGAGATTTCAAGCTGTAATGATAAGGTATGGGGGAGAAGTCCAAAAGGAAAAACCGAGTTTTCTTCTCAGGGTGGGATGTGTAGAACAGAGTCCATTCCAGAACTCAGAAGGAATAGTTAAACTTCATTTATAATTGTGAATGCATGTTTCAAGCTAAGCTATTGAATTTTATCTACTTTTCTACCAGTAACCATGACATTTTTATTTCTTTTTATTTCACCTTTTCCCCAGTAGGCTTCACTTATTGGCACAGATGAATTCCCGTATCAAAGGCAATTTCCAGTTGACTTTAGGACAGTTATTATTTCATTGGCCTCTTTACCTGCATTTGTCACTCAAAGCTTCTGAAAACTATTGTATTTATAAAAGGCTTTGGGGCAAATTCCCTGCTGATATATTTCTATGGAGCTACACTGGTAACAAATTGCACCTAGGAAATTTCACTCTCACTGCAGTATGTTAAATTTCTTTATCTCTGATAGCTTGCAAAAACTTGTTGGAAATAACCAACACCAATGCCCTGGCCAAGCACCAGTAACAACCTCACAAGCCACAGCATCCATCCTCTCCCCTAAGCTACTGAGAAGAGCTACTTGAAAGAGGTTCCTGGCCTGGGGTCACAAAGAAAAGCCTTATAAGGAGACAGGCTCCTTAGCCTGGCTGAGAAAGGACAAGTTGCTTTGCATATCCTGGCACAAGGATTTACTTAAGAAAAAATTACTCCCATCCCAACAAGTGGATCAAAATCTGCTTTCGTTTTCTGAAGGCTGAGAGGGCACAAAGAGCGTTTGGAGTAGATTTAGACATAGCCTGTTTCATGATTACAAAATTTCTCTGTGTACCATAGTTATTAAAGGCCTGTTGATTGACAGAAGAGCAGTGTGTGCATTTGTGCTTCAGTGTACACAGGTGAGCAGTCCCCTGAAATATTGCTCATTCAGCTGGAAAACTGCAGGGATAATTGGGCTTGACTCAAAAGGAAGGAGAAACTAGAACAGGAGAGATAATTTTGGGATATTGTATTAACAAAAGCAAAAGGAGGTCATTTTTCTGAGTATTTTTTCACACACTTACAGCAACCTAAATCTGACAAGCCATCATAAATGCCAGGCACAAAGATATTTGCATTTCTAAACACACCAAGTGCTTAGAAGTTAAATTCTTTTTCTGTAAGATCATGGGACCTTTGTGAACAAAGCCATGCCAAGGGCTGCCTGTAGGAAACATCTCAGTTAAGAGCTGGGTTCTCAACCTTTTTGCATCAGAGCTTTATTTATCTCATGTGCCCTTGCACGCATGTTCCCTGCTAGCTCAGGAGTGAATAATCCCACATAAGAAGTATTCCCAGGACACTGAGCAAGACTCAGTGAAAGATACTCTTCTGGTGTGTCTAAAATGGTCCTGTAATAATACTTTTATGCTGACAGAGATGTCATCTCAATAAATCCTTCAATCACACTCTAGATGTAAGGCTGAAAGTAAAATAATCCTATGGACAAACAGATGTATGGATTTAAAGTTTAGAACAAGAAACTTTTATATGATACAGTGGCAACATTCACAGAAAGAGCCAGTTGGCCTCACTCATACACAGCTACCTCTCTGAACAGGGTTGGTTATCACAGATTTATTCTCTGTGCTGAACTCTAGTGATTCACAAACTCACAAATTAAAACATTTTTTCCTCTATACATTATATTATACGAGAGCAAAAAGCTCTTGCAGTGTGAGTGGGAGAGTATGAATGAACATCTGCAACAAAATGCATGCTAACCACAATGCTGCTGGGAAAATCTTGGTGGGATGGATGGGGTAGGAACACATATTCCTCAGGTGTTGGGTAACTAATCGAGCTTCAGGAGGATACCTATGTCTCCTTGGTACTTACAGGAAAGGTAAATTTGGGGTAGAATTTATGCTTTTTTGTTTGTTACTCAAGTTCTATGCAGAAGAAACCTGAAACATATTTCTCAGAGTTTTCCTCTAACCACACTCTTCAGGATAATCTAACAGGGGAGAGCCACTCTCGTTCACAGGTGGAAACTCTTCCTCTGTACAGAGAGTAATTTAAGTATCATTTTTCCCAGAGTAAAGTGTAAGACAGGAAACTAAGACTTATAGCATTCACTGATAGAAAGGGAAGACCTGGGCTTCAGGTGTGGATTCTCTAATGCTGTCTGAAGCAGGAAGAAAATCTCAGTTTCTGTGGCCCAGCAAATAAGGAATTATATTTGGTGGGCAACAGTTTTGACTGAATCAATCTAGAGGCACACACAGGCACAGAGCTCATAGCACAGCTGTCTGCCCAGGAAACAACCGGCCTTGAGAGCTGGGAGAAGAACCTTCCACAGCCCTGAAAAAAGGGTGGGAGAAGGGAGATATTAACCTCTTCCCATATGAGTAATAACTGTGGCCACAGTTTTGGTTGTATTTAATTTGCTATAAAGCAAGAATGAGGAATAGCCCCTTTGTGAGTCTCAGCAAACCACCCCTGTGTCTCAGCCCAGGTTGTAGCAGACAACAAAAAGAAGCGCAGTTGCTTGGGGAACTTTCATGTGAAAGTCTTGCAAGGAGGATAAGTAAAAAAAAAAGCTCACAATAGATTAATTCCTGCATATATGAGGTGAGATCACACAAGGGCACCTCTGCTGAGGGGCTTCAGCCTCACGCTGCTTTCAGGTCTTACAGGCAGAGGAGATGAAACCTGACATCTGCAAATGCTTGTGGCAGAGCCTTCACAAGCAAAGCTTGTTTGTCCAAACAGATTGTGCACACACAGGATTTCACCAATACCTGATGGCATGTCCAAGAGGCTCTTTATGAAGGATTTGTTCCACTGCTGCTTTAATAAATGCTCCCTCTGTATCACAGCGAGTATTAACCTCTAATACCAGTTCCATCCCTTTATTTTTCTCCCTCCCTCCAGAACAGGCATTTAAAGAATCCTTACTAAATAATAATAATTTAAAATTTCATTCTTTGTAGTCCTACTGTTAGATTTCATCCATTGACTGAGGTAGGGAAATAAGGAAATTAAATGCTCTTTGGTTTTGAGATAGTTAGTGAAATTATGCAGACAGATCTTTTTCCAATCTTAAATCTAAATAATTCAGTTGCCATAGGATCAAAGTATGTGTTACGCTGCCCTCAGTTTTCCATGAGTTGAATCATCCTTATTCCCTTTAGCACATTTTCCCTTTGATTTGATAATGCTCATAAAGGCAGTTGGCATTGGGTATGGTTGGCATCCAGATTGTTCATTGTTCTAAGCCTTATGTTCTTGCCTCCTCTTGTAACCATTTACACCCCAAGAAGTGAAACCTTTCCTTGTGTGCACATCTGTGTAAGCAGTCAGGACAAAGTCAGGGCTCTTGCATTCAGACTGTGGCACACAAAGGCAAATATTGCAAAATGGCCTAATCTTTCTTGTTCCAAACTGGAATTAATGAAGGAGATACAATAACGTACAAACCAAACTCCATCACTAGTGATACTTATGCTCACCTTCCTCTGATATTTCAAAGCAGAGCATTCAGACAGAAAAATTAGACTTCTCAGAGTGAGGGCCTGCTTTATTGGCTGTGTTTGAGAATCAGTGGAGTTAAACATTTGATAAATTCAGGTGTTACAAGTCCAGGACCATTTATTCCCCATTGCATCTTTCACAAAAACAGAAACCTACTATGCTGCCCCTTGTTACCAGGAGATGAGTCAGGCCTCAGCAATGGGCTCCAGTTATTTGCTAGCAGGGGGAAGGTATTCCTCATGTCATTCCATAAATCTGGCTTTTAGAGGCTGCCCTTTCACAGACAGTCCCACATGGAGGGACACACTCAGATGCCTGAAATGTTTTTTCTAATAATGCAAAAGCCTCTTTGTGTTGGAATATTTCAGGCAGTTACTCTAATCACCTTACTCTATCCTTATGTATGTGAATACATACTCTTAAATCTCTTTCTATCCTTTTCGTTCCTCAGCAAAGAATTATTTTTTACGTGCACCAAGCCTAACAATGAGGGCCTAATTATATGGAAGCCTCTTGTTTCTATGACATTAAACATAAATAACAATAGAGTCTTTCCTGTGTCTAATTCACACAGTTTTAAACAGAAAGAAATCCACTTTAACAAACATTTTTGGCGATCATATTTCAGATTTTAATGGTTTTCAAAGTATACATTTTTTTGCTACTAGTTTCAAAACTTATCCTTGTTACAGAGAAAGTTTCTAATTCACATTTGTGCAGAATCTTGCAACCTCCTCTAATTCAGCTTCTCTTACAGTCTGCTTAAAATTCCTCCAGGAGAAAGAAAAGCGAAACAAATTTTTTATCAGAACAAAACACATTTAAGTTTACAGCTCTATTTTTAGCTCCCCCACCTGGTTTTGTTTGAATAACAATATTGGTTTGAAAATTTCCAGATCTGCTTGTAGAAAAAATTCTCATGATTCTTTGATTATACAAATCAGTTGGCTTTGCCACTCAATTGTCTTGCTTTAACAATTTGTTAAATAGATGTTCTGAAATCACCTGAAAGAAAATCCTATTACAGAGAAATGTAGGGGGCAGAGGCACTTCACTGGCATTGCCACAATAGGTGTACCTAGTTGGAAATTCTTAATGTGATGATTTTGAGAATTTGTAACACTGAAATTCAGATCCTGGAGGTAGGGACAAAAGTGCTACAAGAGGGACTGAAAAAAATTAGGGCATGGCAGAGGAGGAGGGGAAAAAGACAAACCCTCAGCTCCTTCTGCAACTTGGTATCACAACACCAGGTACCATCACAAGTATTTCTGTCTAACAAGCAGCCCTGAGAGTCTGACACACTGTGGAGAGGCTCCTCCTTTAGATCGGTGTGAAGAATAGCCTTTCTCAGCTCAAAAGTCACAGAGCTAACACAAGATATATGAGAGCCCAGACTGAATTACTCATCAAAATCAGTGCTGTTCTTTCATTGAACAGGCTTTGGTTTGGGTTCATTTTGTTGGGGTTTGTTTTTTCTGAAATATTTAACTGCGGGGGGAAAAAATGTCTTTCTGTGGACTTTAATATTAAACACTATTTGTTTATGGCTTGCACAGAGTAAACCATAAAACCAAAGACAAAAACTTCAAAAGGCTGTTGAGGGCACATCCCTGGTCTGGGGCAGCAATCCTCACAGCTGCTGCCCAGCCTCTTCTTGAAAGCCCTCAACGACAAATTGTCCTGAGTTGGGCTCTTGCTCCCCTATCAGCTACAAAGCTTTTCCTAAAATCCAGGCAGAACCTTCTCTCTTCCAAATTAAACCAATTTCTCTTTGTTCCTCCCAGCAGGCAAGCAAAGCAGTGATCTCTGTTGTCCTTCTGTTCAAACAAGGACTGGTAAACATTCCACATAAACACACAGCCTCATCTAAGAAATCTCTCTGATTCATTGTTTCTCTTTCAGATTGGAGGCTGACCTGATGATTTGGAAAACTTGGAAGAGTTACAATCTAGTCTAACACGTAAATAAGATTTCAAAGTTAGGAAAAAAAACAACACCGAAACAAAAAAAACCTCAAAAGAATCAGGATCCAATCTAGGTATCCCATATCAGGGACTTGCCCTTCTGCATGCTTGAAACACAACCTGCAATGATATAAACAGTGAAATAATGTCACTGGGCTGCAGCTATTGCACCCCTCAGAACATGCCACACTCTGCACTTGTGCTGTGCAAAGCCTGTACAATGTAACCTTGCATCTCTCTGCAGCATCCCCTGCATCTCTTTAACCTCGTTAATCAGGTCATCTCAGGGGTGAAGGCCAATGCCCCACGTGAGAGAAAAAACACAAGTGGGTGAGCTGGGATGGGATAATTTGTTCAAGCCACTGCACAGGGAGGACTGAGCAAATGTTTGGAGGCATCTGGTAGACATTCTTATTCCTTTTGTTGAGCCTTTGGATATGTTCACGGAGGCAGATGATCTCTGAGTAAAAGTGATTCACACTGAAATGGAATTTGATTACAAAATTCCAACAATCACATGGAGATCCTTTCCATTGCTTTGTAATTCTCATAATGTAACATTCACTTTCAGACAAATAAGTTACTTTTTAAGGGCTAGGTTCTGAAATTACCAAATCCCTCCCCATATTCAACCCTATACATCAGTGCATAAAGGGCCTGATTAACACAGAAACAGGGAATCTTTGGGTTTTCATGCAAATCACTCCCCTAGCGTAAGTCTATTCTTTCTCCCAAGACTACAGATCCCATACAGTTTGTGAATGGCCTCTTCTCCATCCAGCTTTATAGCTGATGGAAGACAGGCAGACAGAGGACACCCATGCCAAGGCAGAGCACAAGCATCCTGTTCAAGGTGCTCCAGGGATTCAATAGCTCATGATGAAGAAATCACTCATTCTTTAAATTTTTATATTCAAGGACCATACACACAGCAAAATCCTTCATTTCTTGATCAGAACTCTTTCAGTTCCTAACACAGCTGCTAAAACCTGGAGCACTAGGTGTCTGCAGCAAGGTGTTGGCACTGGGGACCTGCAGGGTTGGCCTCTGTGAGAAGAGGTTGGGGCGGCGTGTGCTGAACACAGGCAGCTCCAGCCAAGCCCACGGACCTGCTGCAGGACACACCAGAGCCATGAGCCAGGCTGCTGCTGCCTCTGGGAAAATATATTTAAGATAGGACAAGGTGCCACACAGGGAAGTGAGGAAAGAAATGTGAGAAACAGCTCTGCAAGCACCCGGGTCAGTGGAGGAGGAGGGAGAGGAGGTGCTCCAGGAAGCCCTGCAGCACACAGAGGACCTCGTCAGAGCAGATATCCACACTGCAGCCCATGGAGAGCCCCACACCAGGGCAGCTGATACTACCTGCAGGAAGCTGCTGTCTGTGGAAAACTGACACATGGAGCAGGTGAAAAGTATGAGTAGGAAGGAGCTGTAGAGAGGAACTGCTAAGGACTGGTCATAAATCTCCATTCTCCATTTCCCCATTCTTCTAGGAGAGGTGGAATTAGGGGAGTCAGGAATGAAGGAGTGAACCTGGGAAAAAGGAGGGATGGGGAGAAATTTGTTTTCATTTTGTCTTTGTTTCTCACTGTCCAAATCTATTTAGATTATATTATTTTTTCTCAAGTCTAATCTTTTTTCCCTGTGATGGTAATTGGTGATTGATCTTCGCTTTTTTCTTAAGGAGGGAGAATGAGAGAGTGGCTGGGTGGGTGTCTGGCAGCTGTCCAAGGCATACCCACCACACAGCTATTGTGCTAAGTGCTTCTAAAAGATTTCTTTTCAGTACTTTTGGAGCTGAGACAAACTACAGGAGTCATTATGCCTTTTTGATTCTGAAGACTTGTTCCCAGCATTTGTGCACCCTACTGTATTTAGATCATTTTACTTGCCATGGCTTTCACAACCAGCATCTGAATTTCAAGGCATTTTATCTTTGAAGAACACACACTTCTCTTCTGATCTCTAGTAGATTTTTTTCTCTTTGATCATATTACACGTTGGTTGCACCATTTTTCTGAGCTTTCCCAGCACCTTGGATTATAAGTTTGGGGTTTCAGATGCTGATGAGGTTGCTAACCTTCACCTTCTGGAATACATGATTTCAGTAGTGCTTTTATAGTGTAAATTTTTTTAGAAAAAGCAAAGCAATGTATTTTAATCATTTCTGAAAGTTAAGTAATGTAAAAATGCTCTTTTGTGCATCACAAACTCAAGGAATTAATCAGAAGTAAGCATCCTGAAAATGGTTTGCTAATGAACAAAAGAGGTGGTTCTGCTTTGTCACTACCCCCAGCCTTTCTGAATCCACACTTCCTTGTTGATGGACTCATTCCATGACCTCATATTCAACTCCTAGGCAAAGCAATATTTTCCTACGTTTGAATGGAAATCAAGAGCTCTCTGTTCATCGCTTGTCACTTCATCAGAACCCTTATCTTTTTAAGTGATAACTGTATCTCCATTCCCTGCATTTATTTCAAAACAGCAATTTCCTTTTCCCCATCTTTTATCTGACCTGCCAATTGTCTCAGGGCTGAAATGCCATCTGTGTGTTTGAGGAATGTTTATCCTGTTAAGGCTGTGCCTCAATTGATAACTTTTGATGTTGTCATAAAAATAAAATCTAGAAAAATGACAGGGAGCTGGAAAGTCTGGATAGTAGAACAGAGTAATATGGAAGGAGGTGCACTGGAGCTTATCTGAGCTGCATCAGGAACTTCCTGCAGGTGACATGAAGGGGTGGTTATCACTGGTGTGGGTTTTTCTCTCTGCTTCCCCTGTAACACTGTGGGATCTGCTAGGGTTATCTTTCCATCTCTCACCATGTTGTTAAACAGCACCCACAGCTACCAAATGTGAATGTGGGGGCCTCACAACACCATGTGATAAATCTGATGCCTTTCAAACTGACATTATTAAAAGGGATAGTAACACTAGTGATGTATAAGATTATCTTCTAGATAATCTTTAGGTTCTGTAATTAAGGAAGATGCAAGAAGAATCTGGGGCTTTTACCAAAGGAAGTGTCCTAATTGCCAAAGAAATGAGAAGTTTTATATGTTGCAGTTCTGTAGATAGGTAATAATCCTAATGTTTAAAGCTATAAAAGACTAAAAAATATTTGATACAGGACTTTGACTTGGATGAGATTTCTGTGGTTAGTTTGAACATAACCTGCATTAGGATGTGGAGCACAGGTGGGACATTTAAAGAATCCTGGTCATCATGAGCATTGCACATTCTTCTGTGAGCACAGGACATTGTAGCATCACAGCAGTTTGAAAATAAAGTTCCTCTTCATGGAATAGCTAAATTATATACTTTGTAAGTTGATTATAGAGGATCTAATTTATGAAATGTAGATTAAAGATCAAGCTATCATGCATTTATATTCTATATACATGTTCTAGAATAGCCAATATACAGAACCCATACTCACTATTCATTTTCCTTTGTGCTAGGAATATTGGATGTCTGAAGGATAAATTCACCAGAATTAACACACAGGTTTAATCATATCAGTTATTTCTAACCTTAAACTCACTTCATTTAATATAAACTTCTTTATAGGCTACTGGACATTAGGGCAACAGTGGAATAATACAGAAAACCACCGCAAGTACTGGTAGTTGATTTCTTGGCTTAAATATTTGGCTCAGTGTTTATCCACGCTAATATGCCTTAGTGTTGAAGCTCACCACTGCTCTTACCAATTGGTTTCCTGAGGTGAATGTAATGATTGATTTTTTTTGTTGGAATGGTGACTTTAAATAAAACCATTGTTTGAAAATCGTCCTCTTGTCTTGGGTCAGGAGTTCAAAGAAAAGGCAAAGAGAAAAGAGCTAGAATGATCTGAGGTCTGCAAAACTAGTTTTAACATAAGGGCATAATGAATAACAGTCTATTTAGCCTATTCAAAAGAAGGTTAAAAGATTAGAATCACAATCAAACAGAACTTAATTGTGGAAGAATTGTGGCTCTTCAGTGCAGAATATAGAGACTGAAATTTTAGAGACTGGATCTTGATGTACTTGGATACACAAATTTTAAAAGAGGATAACAAGCTGTTAGCACAACTTATTAGGGGGCGTGATAGCTCTTCTAATCAAGCTAGAGTGCTTTTTTAAAAGACAGATTACTGCCTCATGTTACAGCTGTGATGCAGAAATGATTGGTGAAGGCCTTTTGGTCCGTGTTGTGCAGAGTCAGACTAGATTATCATAATGGCCTTTACTGTCCACAATAATCTGTGTGTGTAAGATTCATCACAGCTGAGGGCAGAAGTGGGTGGCATAAGCAAATTACTCCTCCTTTAGAGCCTTTGTGCCAGAGACTTTTCCCTGCTTCCCCCCTGCCTCCCATGGGAGCTGTGGGAATGGTGTTCTTCATATCATAGATTTAAGAAGAAACAAAGCAATCTTTAAAATTTCCTTTCGTAGATGTCTTGGAACATTTCATAAAAGCAGTTAAAAATATAAAAATTGAAACTGTTCAAATTAGTTATCACTGTCGAGTGTACAGAAATTAAACTGTCTCTCTCCTCAGGGAGGCTTCAGTATGTTCCTTGATCACAGTTCAGCTGCAACTTTCTGTAATTTACCTGAGGAGCAATCTTTTAAGCCACCTAAGGCAAAGAAGTAATCTTAAAGAACACAACCCCTACATTCTCAGCCTAAAGGAAAAATCTTTATGAACCATCCCTGTCTAAAAACTTCAGTAAACCTGATGCTTTACTGAGGCAGATTCCAGCTTATTGCAACGTTCAAAACATACAAGATTTTTTTTTCTAACATACATAGCCTTTGCAGCAGACTTTATTATTTCTCTAAGTCATTAGTAATGTGATAAAAGGAATTATGTTTCCAAAACTAATTACATTAAACCCATAAAAAATAGCAATGAAACCAAGGTGATGGTACATACACATAAGAAACATGGAGGTAAAGAAAAAATATCATAAAGGAGTTTTCTTTTGACCTTCAGTGGGGATTTCTAATAGTTGACCCCAGGACCATCTAAAAAATTTAGATTCTGGTTTCTCTGTCCTCTTCACTTGATGAAAAATTCTCAAAGCTCACTTTCTGTTGCACATCTCGTACAAATATGCTGGGAAAAAAAAAAAAGCTAGAACAGATTGAGAACTGTATCTGGCTTTGGGATGAGCTTGTCCAGGATCTTTAAAGCTTTCTAAAGAAGTGAAATGGAGGGAATTTCTGAGTAGAAGGACATTGCCATATTAAACTGTGTATGTAAAAGTCTGCATGTGCCCATTACTTAGGAAAAAGTTTAGATATTGAATTAAATGCTTTTGGAAACAGAGATATAAATGTTTTCTATCACGTCTTCCTTGTGACCTTTTATGTCAAACATGAAACTGCAGGAGGCTGCTGAGAGCGAGTTTCACTTAAGCCTTCACAGTCATTCACCCTGATGACAGCTTGAAGGAAAAAGATAAACAAGCAGCAGCTTCTGTGTGATAAAATGGCATTAAACACATCCTATTAGGGAGGAATCTCTAATAAATAAATCCTAACAAAGCATGTATGAAGAGAAGAAACCCAAACTTGTGTATATTGTGGAAAGAAAGAAAGGGACAGTGCATAAAGAGCATCTTTTCTGCACAAGAAGAGATTTCAACAAGCATTACCAGGAGCTGCTGCTTGAGCAGCAGGAGTGAAAGGAGCAGTGGTTTGTTCACAAGGCTCCTGGTGAATACTCTTTCATATGTTTTCTCAGCACTCTTTTACCTGCTCTATAATTTTCTCATCTACTAGGAAATATCTGTTTTCTGGTTGAGGTATTACTCTGATTATATAGAGGAAAAATTTTCTTTCTATAGACTTTTGTCACTGCTACACAGCCAAGGTTTTAGACCTCTATTAAGAGACAAAAGGCCATTGAACCAGAATCTCATCCATGCTACTGTAACACTGAGAAATTTGTTCTAACACTCAAGGCTTGGAAAACTATTCAAATTATCTTAATCACATTTAAGATTGGAACTGGAAGGCTTTACACAGCAGAGTTGAAAACCTGGCAATCTCCTTCACAAAAGAGCCTGAAATCAGATAGTATATTATTGGCTTTGGTGAATCATAAGAGAAAATAAATGTATCTGGTCAGGAAGAGGTTGAGTGTCCAACCTACCCAGGATGATTAATGAGGTCCCCACAGTATTTAAAAGGTGAAGGTCTGTGTGATGCTTTTGACATTTCTGAAAGACCAAAATCTTGGGAAAGTCAGAGTGTAATTTGAAATTGTACCTCCTTTTCTATCATCTTTTAGGGGTCCATTACAATCTCATTCCATTCATCCCACGGCTCTAGCAACACGTAATAATGAAATGATTTGGTTTAGATAGCATCTGAAACCTTCAAATAACTCAAAATACTTGGTCTTTTGGGGAGAGTCAGGAAAATATGAAGCAACTCACCACCTGAGTTTCTAGTAACAGTGCTACCTTTAAAGCCTAAGTACTGGGTGAGATGATACAGTTGGATCATTTGACTTCAGGAGCCAGAAGATATTAAGGGAATCTTAATTTAAACAGTGCCTCACTGTATGGTCAAGCATAAAAAGGCCCTGAAAGCACCCCTGGGAAGGATAATGCTGCTTATGTTTATGTCCTCATAGAATCCAGTGAACCTTTCAGTCCTCACTGAAGAATGCTGGCCGTGCTTTCAAAGAGTTTAGGGACATAATTTTCTGATTAGTTAGACCAACTTGGTAACATGCTTAACCTAACCCTAGGAGATTGCACTTTTGTATTGATTGTGACTTTCTTTTTGTCAAGTCAGTTTTACTTTAGTAGTACAAAACCAGCATGATGGAAGTGGTTAATTGAATCTTTAGGTTTCAGTGCAGCAGTCAGAGGAAGCTTTTAGTCCACAGGTAACCAAATTTAATTTAGGGTTTCTGGTACGGGAACAAGTTTTTGTGATTCCTGCTATTCATTGTATTGTGCTAGCTGCTTCCTCGTAGTCTGTGTGAAGCTGAGAGTTTAAAGATTTGGTTTATTTTATTTACAGGCTTTGTAATTTGGAGGGAGTGAGTGAAGGGAAGGAAGGTAGCCAGGGGAGAAAGAAGACTAAGAGAGGGAACACTCCCACTGGCTGATGGCACTGAACAACCAGAATGAAGGTGATGATTGTGCCTGTGAAAAGCCTGATCCTTTTCTGTTCAGACTGGTGAAAATTTGAGTTAATTCTGCTGAAGGTAGAAATGGAAAAATTTCATTGTCACACTGAGCTAGAAGGCTGGTGTTACAAAGGGATCTGCCACTGTTTAGAGGGAAACAGAACCAGAGAAGCAATAAAATGTCAGGTGATCCACAAATCCAGAAACTGGGAGGGGCAGAGCCAACTGCTTTTAAGCTGGTTCAGTTGCTTTAGATATGCAGTTTTCCTTGTCATTTAATAAATCTGATGGTTGTGGTTTTGTTTTTCCAGACCTTCTGCATTGAAATCTTCCCATTACATATCTCTGGCTTCATCCCAACCTATTGTAGCTTTTTTTTTAAATTTTTTTTTATTTCAGACCTTTTTAGGATTGAGTTACCTTCATCAGCCTCAAGAAAAATAATATTTATGAATGTGTTTATTATGAACACTTTGAGGTTTTCCTATCAAGATTGAATTTTCATTCAGTAGTCTCCTGGAAGGAAAGCCACCACTACAATACCTCCAAACAATCCATGATAAATCTTTGTTTATAGATTTGGCATTGACTTCTCATCCTGACACATGCCTAAGAACTATAAACATCTTATTTTTGTTAATGAATAGTTCTGAAGCCAAGAAGCAAGCCAGCATCACTCAAATGTTTATTTTATTATAACTATAAAAAAGATTTGTGTTCCAAATACCTGTATTTTGGCTCAGTTTTATTATTAAATTATGAATGTAATACTTTACCACCATGATTAGACAAAATGAATATTTTCATTTTTATAGGTAGCTAACAAAAGGCCCTTGATTTATCACCTCTGTATAATTTTATTCTCTGCTGTTAGAGCTGAATATTTCTTATCTTTTTCAAGTTTTCATTCATCAGGAGCATTGAGCATTTCACTGGAACCGATGCAAGGGGAAATAAACTTCCACCTCAATATCAGAGCAGAGTAAATAGTGTAAAATGTTTTAGGGGTTATTTTTCTTAGAACTGGAGACCAACTTCCCATTATATTTTGCCTGTCTTTTTCAAATTGCATCATTTGACTCTTGCAGAATAGAACCCAGCAGGCATGGAAGATAACAGGGAAAACTAGTTTTCAATTTATGGTCTATAACATTTTGAAAGAGAGACTGAGAAAAGCACCCTTGATTTCAATTTACCATCCATGTACCTGCACCACAGTTACAAATTTTAGGAGGCATTTAGGAGCTCCAAGAAGACAAACTAGATAATACAAGATGCCAAAAAGTCTGGCTGAAAACCCTCACAAACTCACCTTAGGTGACTTTAAATCAATTGAGTTTCACCATTCCATTTCACAGTACCAAGGTTTCAGCTTGGAAATATTAGTTTATTCTTAAAAAAAAAAACCCAAACCAACATATGAAAGGAAATCACAGAAGTGAAAAATTAGGTCTTTTGCACTGTGCCTGCTGCTTAGTAAGCTAAGGTCAAGTTGATAACTTCAAATTATTTCTGAGAATGGCAAGGATGAATTCCTAGTGATATTCAGTTAGCCACTTTGCCAACAGAGCTTCATATTCTTTCTTTTAAAAGTCATATATATGCTGTACCTGATGAGAAACCAAAGCACCTGCAACTCAAGCACCAATTTTTCAGCCTGATTTGAAAAGATGGCAATTAATCAGGTGTTAAGTATAAAATGCCCTCTATTTTTCATATGGGAGGTTTAGAAAACCATAAAGTCAAGCCTTGTGGAGAGGACTGTCATGGAGAACACTGTATGGTTTTTATCTTTCTCCCACTGGGACGAAAACGTCAGGTAGTGTTAAGTGGAAACCCAGAAGATGTCTAAGCATAGAGGCACAGAGATTTCTGGGAAACAACAGTGGTGAAAGTGCCAGAATATTATTTCCCAGTAGATGTAACAATTCCTTGGGTTCATGCAGTTTCAGATAGGTTTCTTGAAAAAAAAAGAAAAAAAAGAAAATCAGAAAAGCTGAAAGCAGGGTCGGGATATCACATTGTCACATTCTCTTCTGAAAAAAGCTCCTCCCTTTCCTACCAAAAAGTGTTCAAGGCCAGGTAGGACAGGGCCTTCAGTGTACTCATCTCATGGCTGATGTGCCTGGCCATAACAGGGTTGTTGGAAGGGCCTTAAAGACCCTTTCCAATACAAACCATTACAGGATTCTACCATTTTGGATTTCGTGGAGAAAAATCAAAACAAAACACCTCATTCATCTGCATCTGATGCCACTCTTCTTTTACCCAGTTCTCAAAAGCTAACTAAGAAATCTGAGGGGAAGAAAAGCCAGCAAAATGGCAAAATAAGGGATAAATCATTTTCTTTGACATCAAGGTTGGAGTTGGATAAATCCACTGACCTCAGTTTTGTTTCAGCTTCACACAGGGTGAATCTGTCATTTAACAGGTTAAATGTGAACACATGGGTCTGTTCCCTACTTCAGGTACAGTAACTAAGGGCTCATCTTTGCCAGATGTAACTCCTTTGTCCTGCCAGTGTTCTGTATTCCAGCAAACCCCTCACTGCTATGACATACCAGGTTATACCTCAGGGTCAGCTCCAAGCCTCTGAGTAGGCAGAATTACAATAAAATCAATAATCCTGCACCTATTTGCTAGACTTCAGTGTAACAAGAGATTATTCTTTACCCATTTAGCACAAGAAAAAAAAAACCCACAGTATGAGGCAACTTTACTGGTTCAGGCCAAATTTAATCTAAAGTTAGAGCAGAATCCTAGAAAGCCAATTGATTGCTTCAAAGCAGTAAGAGCTACTTTATCCAGGCAATCAGCCCTGCAATAAATGTGTTCAATTTTTAAGAGCTTGTAATTTAGGACGACCAGGGGCAGGGAAACAAACATCTCTGATTTCTGTGAGAGGTTCCAAGATGTTTCACAGACAGATCACTCATTAATACTTCACAAACGCTAGCAAATGAAACATTGTTCCAAGTGCTGTAGCAAGATATCTTGAGAAGAGATGCTAAAAATGGGAATTGTGGCTCCCAAAACTATGGGCAGGAGGAAGATTACTGCCACTCTACAGGGCAGCCAAGTCATGATCGAGGCACGAATCTTCAAAGCTGTAGTGAAGGTTCTGAAAGGTGTGTGATGGGTAGGGAGGAGGGGGACTCTGACCCTGCCTTGGGAAGGAGGATGCTGAAGGGCCTGATATAAAGGATGTGGGAGCCCCTCTCTGATATATAAGGCTGATAAATGATCTGCAGAGGGATACAGCCAGATGTGAGCACAGCCAGCACGGACAGAGGTGACAGACAGGTGTCAAAGGTCTGGTCCCCCATCCCCTCTGCCATGCACAGAATAACTCCTGTAACGATGTGGGAGTAGCCTTCCCCGTGGAGGGACCTCCTGAACCCCCAGACTCCTCCCCCTGGTGGGCTGGATCAGCTCCTAAAGATCCCGCCCCAGAACTTGCCAGTATAGTTTAGGTTTCTGCAAAATCATAGTGATCTGCAATTTCTGTGTTTCATCATTGGTTCTTATGTTTGTCACTTCCTAATTGCTCTCCACCCCTGTTCTGGAACCCTCGTTGATGTACGGTTGCTGGTTGGCTTTGTACCCCTACTCCCTCCCCTTCTTCCCTCTTATAGGATGAGCCAGTCCGGCTCATCCCCAACTCTTCCCCTTACCCCTTCCCTGATTGGTTGTCTTCTCCATATAAAACCTCCTGCGCAGCCCTCATTCGAGGCTCTCGTGAGGAGGATCTAGCAGAGTAAAGCCTGTTATTGCCGCTCCGAGAGTCTCTCTCTCTTTACTCCGCCAGTCGCGTTTTATTACTAACGGGGGTCTAGAAGGCCAACAAGAACCCTTTCCCTATTCCCTTACGCCTGGGTTCTGAAGCCTCTGGAGGGACTTGCTTCCTCCCCATTGGCAACCACGAGCTTAGCCTCTGGGACACAGAGGTTTTCAGACCACCAGCAACCTATCCCAGGTTGCCTCCCCGACCCCCCGGGGCACCCTGTAGTGGCTCCGAAACTATTTTTTTATTTTTATATAACGAGCCAGAACACAGGGCAGTCCATGCACACTTCTTTGCATTTGATCCTTCAGTTCTCTTGTACGTATTTTAGAGTCCAGCCACTTCCCTGGAAAGCTTAAAAAAATCAGGAGGTAATTTCTACCCACCCAAACAGATAATTACTGATTTTCAAGTCAATAGCACAATTGATATTCTTTGTAAGGGAGACTAGGATATGACTCATTATGTTTGAACTTGTGCAGCCTGCAACACTATGAAAGCCACTGCACAAAACTGAAGACATAACTGCATCTTTTGTCTGGTAAATTGCACATAAAAACACTTTTTGAAGTATGGTTTTGCAAGAAGCATTATTGTTATTCAATTAAATTTTGAAGAAAAAAAAAATCATTCATCCATGTGTTTATGACCCATAAAATTTAAGTTTGGTTTCAATTTATGCAGTATGGAAATCAAGATTATACTATTTCTTTTCAAATAGGCCTGATCTGAGCATCTGGACAGCCAATTTCTTTTTATGGGTTCTGTGTGATAAAGCAGGAAAACTTCAGGATTCCTTTTAGCCATAATATGTTGGCCCGTTTTTTCCTTTGCATATTATTCAGCATAGAAAAAATGGTTCTCTAATCTAAAATAATCTAAAACTAATCCTGTAACAGGCACTGTTGTACTTCTCTCAGGGTTCAACATCATAAACCTTTTCAGAAATCTATGTTAAAATTATTAATAATAACGTAGTTGAAGAGAACTTGGGTATAGCAAGAGTGTTTGGAGTTTATTTAAGATAGCAATATTTCCTGAAAGTCAGACACTCTGTGAAATAATTTTAAAAGCAGTGCCAAGCATATTTTGCACTGTTTATTATGCACTGTTGTACTTTCATGGTAACCTCCAAGTACAATTCTGGATTGTCACCTGAAGGGCTTCAGTTCAAAGGCCAGATGAATAAAAGGCAGCCCTTGGATCAACTCCCTTCTCTGTCTGTTTTAGAGAAAAATTGGCTAAATGTTTCCCAGATGAGTGCCCTGATCTCTGGGCTGTGGATTCACTCCCATTCTGCTTTTCCCCGGCACATTTAATTGTTGATTATAGACAAAATGTCATTATTCTATGCAATCCAGTGCATAAGGGAATACCCTGTGCTAGATGAAGTGGCAGCCTTCTGACTGAAGTATTCCTAATGGGGGTGTGGGTTCACTTCCCCCAGGCAGGGGAGGAAATTGAGCAAAGGCTTCATTTCAGCCAAAATTATTCAGAGAATTCCACCCACATTTGCAAATATAGGATTCAACAAAATCATTTCATTCCTTTCTGCTCCATTACCACAAGGTGCAGTGAGAACATCTTTTCAAACCCTTCTTCGTCCCACACTGCATGCAAGGTGTTGAATAATGCCTCTCCAGATGAGTGTCATGCAGGCAGAACACCTTTCTCTCCGTGCTGATGCTGCCTCTGGTGACAAGATATCACTCAAACAGTGTGATGGATGGCTGCAGCCTAGAGGTATACTAACAAAAAGTTAGTTTCTCATCAGTGATGTAGCTGCCTTAAGCATTGAGAGGCCATTTCTGAGTGAATAATAAACTGATTACATTTACCTGGGCATTAAGCAATGATGGATAATATTCTATTTTTTATTTATAAGAAACATAAACAGAACAGAAATATGTAATTAAACTCAGTCATTACTCTGACAGATTTGTCTGTCTTAGTGTTAGTGTATTAAATAATTAGTTACCTCTTCATAGATTATTGTAAGCTCTTAAATCCCCAAATTACTGTATTAATTTGTTTGCACAGCAGTGTTTCGTGGTTGAAGCAAGCAGTACTGTAAGGAAGTTTCTGGAGCCACAACTGATATGTCAGTGTGAATAAGATGTTAGAAAGGTGACTTTATACTGGAAAACATTTACCTGATAGATTTAGCATCTCATCCATGTTCTCATTCTGTTTTTCACAGAAAACGCTCAGGAAAATTGTCAGTGTTAATATAAAATATTCCTCCAACTGGCATAATAAAGCTTCTAATTATACCATGCTAAACCTTTGCAATTACTTCTTGCTGGTATAAGGGATAGTCAATATAACTGAGAGTAATGAAAAATTGCTTCCACAAAGACACTGGTTGGAAGCTCTGCTCAGGGGATTCATGCTGTAGTGGTTAATAGGTGGGCACGCTGTTGCACAGCCATGCATGTGGAATATCCCCACCCACAGCAGTGCAAATGTTTGTCTGCAAAACTGTTTATACCATGAAATGGATTGAGTTGATCAGGTAAATAACAGCACTTCTCCACAGGACCAGAACTTGCAGACCTCTCTCAGCTGAGTGCTTCTTTAATCTTCCTTTCCTTAGATAATATAAAGCAAAGCATTACAGCCAACAGAAATCAGTGAACCAGCAACTAAGATAAAAATTATTGCCCTTTATGCCTTTCTGTATTCAGAAAATACAACACACTTGAAAAACAGTCTTTCTTGATCCCTCAGTATCTCTATCAGCACAAGAAGCTATAAAAAAATCACTGTTGAGATCTGTTCAAGATTCATTCCTCAAGTCCAGCTTTATCATATATTTCTATAGATGGTATCTAGTTGACAATCACTCAGTTTCAGTGAGTCTACCTGGGTTGCAATGAGCAGCATCACTCACCCTGACTTTTAACTCTGGTCTCTCCATCACTTAAGTAAAGGCAAGGGATGGCTTTCAAAAACATTAAATATTGTATGGCAATTAATCCTGTCTGTCAAAGTAGTTGCAGTGATTCCCATTGTTATAATTGTTTTCTGTTCTGTGCTTATGCTGTATATCAGATGGAATCATAGTTCAGGGTGGCATGAGCAGATTTTAAGCTTGCTATTTTATAATGATTTTCTAGGCTTTCTTTTAAAGGAGGAAACATAAGAAAATGCCTTTTTTCTGTCTTTTTTCTCTTTTTTTTAACCTCACGAAAAAGTCAGCAGAGACAGCTGTCATTTCATCCAGTGAACAAACTGCATTAGCTAGGAGGCTGTCAAAGGGAGGACAGAACTGGCCCCAGGGTACAGAGAGTCTTTTCTCATCACCCCTTTTCAGGTCTATGCAAAATTTTGGGAAGAGAGTAGATTGCTGTGCCTGGATACTTTGAGTATCCAGGGTATTTCTTGTCCACAAAAGGTTCTCAGAGGGGTGTAAACCACTAGAGTACACACAGCAAGTAACATTCAATATTGCAGCAAAAGCTGAACACCTGCAACCTGAGCATATTCTAGAAAATATTAAAGACTCATTATTAACATTGGAGGTGTGATTATTTTTGAAAGAAAGGTTCTGGTGAACCCAGTTTAGGTTGGGACCATCTTTACAAGAAGTGTACAGGGCTATAGAGGTATCCCTTCCAGATTATTGCATGTCAGTCCTCAGAAGGAATCTCTTGTTCTGGATATTGCCATATTCAAAGCCACAAACTGAGTGACCTCACAGAATACAAAAAAGTTCTGAATCTACTATGTGCTCAGTAATCCCTGCCTCTGTGATCAAAAGCAAAAACTGAAAATGAAGCTGTGTCTCACTCCACATCCAATCAAGTCCATTTAGAATAAAGCTCAGTGGCACCTTTCCTCAATTACATCCAGCCAGGACCTTAAATTGTCTGAATGTAAGAACTGTATATGAAATATTGAAAAGCTGCACATATCTTGCTTTGCTCTTGCCCTCTAATGGCACTGGTGCAATAAAAAGTAAAATTGCTCCCTGGTCTTGGTCTATTTATTCCTTTCAAAAGTATGCTTTAATGATTACATTATTTTGCAACATATTTAGATGTATTTATGCATAGCTCTCAGAGCAAGATGTGGAGTTGATGTAAATACAAGATCCAAAAGACCTCTTCTCTCTCTAGTATTTCAGCTACTCATTAACTTCTTTGAATTATTTGAATGAAAAATAAATGTATCTAAGTGATATTTGCACCATGCTGAAGTCCTACAGCTTCTTTGCTGTAGGAGTAAGAAATTAAATACAAAAAAGAGAAAACTGATGGAGAGCCTGTTGCATTTCATGTTTATGAATGTTAACAAACGTAGTGTGTAGGAGATGAGAAACAGACTGCAAAAAACCTGCTCAAGACACTTAACTAAAACAAAAAGAAAGCACACTTTTGCAGAAACTCAGCCAATTTATAGCAAGCAAATGGGATCTGCTTGAAACATTGTTTATGTGGACTTATCCTGAGGTCATTGCAGGGGGGTTGGACCAGATGACCTTTAAAAGGTCATCCCAACTCAAACTATTCTGCAGTTATTACACAGAAGTAGGACCTGTCATTTAAGCACTCCCTCCTTTCCCCTAGTAAGAAAAGATAATTCACAAATACGAAAGTCTAGTTCAGCTAAACTCGAAATCCACACAGCCAAAATGCAAAACATTTGTCCACGCAGGAGCTCTGCGAAGATGTGCAGCCACTGCTCTCCATAAAGGTCCTGCAGTGTCCCAGTGCTTCCTTCAGGCTCTCAAAGGCATTGCCATGTCCCAGCACCTCCACACAAACATTCCTGCTCCCGGTTCTGCAGCACTCAATGCTCCAATTACCTGTGTTCTGAGGCTCCCACTCTGTGAGTGGGTGGACTTCAGCACTGAGGAGAGAAAGTCGTGCGTGTTCAGAAAGTTTCAGCTCTCCCAGTGAGCCCTTCCTGGGAGAAAGTGTGTACTATTTAAATATCAGACAGTAATAGTAGGGAGATGTTCCATGTGCAAAATGCCACGAGAAGTCAAGGCCTATTTTGGAAGAAACAAATTATGGGTTGTCTTCCCCAGGTAGACATAGACAAATTCTTACAGCTCCACTAAGCCCAAAATGTGCATTAAGAAATTAAAACCATATTGTCTTGGAAAGCAGCTCAATACTGACGACTTTGAAAAGGCTTTGCCACTCAGATGATGCTGAACCACTCAAGTTTGGAGAAGAAGATAAGTTAATGCAAATCTAAATAAGGAAATAGAGCAAGTCTTGCTCTCAGTTCAATAAAATTTAAGTGGCAGCATATTTTCCAAGTTTCTTGCATTAAACAGTCAAAGCAGAATTTGCTGCTGATATTAAAGCTACCTGAATGCAAGGGAGGAGCAATATAATTTTATGTCATTTTTCTATGCTTTTATTTTGTGTGGGGAAAAAACCCCCACTTTGAATACAATTTCGCAGTTAATCTATTCTGTAAACACAGCTGGTCAGAAATAGAATAAATACATTACACAAATATTTTCAGACTAATTCTCCTTCCAGGTTATGGTTTAGCAGTTGCTTGCATGTCCTTCACCATCCGGAGGCTGACATGCACTATCCCTCTGGTTTCCCAGTGGCTCTATAGGCACAGTGAGCACAGGAAAAGGTGCTTCAAGCTGCCCTCTGAGGACAGCAGATTACTGTGAAATAATTCTCTCCAACAGTACTGAACTAAGAAATACCCATTAACTTCTGGCTTTCTCTTTCTTGCCAGGTTATGTCTGAAGTTCATGTGTTTCTCAAAGACCCAAATAAAGGACAACTGGTATTTTTAGGCTGAGTATCAAACCCCAAACCAGTTAGTTGTATAAACAGATTAACTTAGCTTTATTTCATGAAGTAGAATAATAAAAAATTAAATGTATTTCCTGTCATAAAAAGGGATCTTTTATATTGCAATGCTGCTTTGTGAACACACTGTGAGAGATTGAACAAGACAGTACAATTATTTACATGTCAACTTTTTTACTTATAATTTCAATATTAAAACAAGAATGTGTATACTTCATCTGCATTTAAAATAATTTCCTCTGGGGTTTTGATGACTCTAAATGCAAATTTAAGTCAATCACAATATGTGGGGTTTAGATGAATTAGGAAAATGATTATGTTGTTGGATACAACATCCCTTGTCATGAGCTTTAACACCCCCTCTGTACTCACCACCTGCCAGGACTCACCAAATCCTCCTGCATCTGTTAATCCTGACTGATCCATACTTTCATGCAAGAGGATATCTGTACTGCAAGGAGCTCTGGTGAGTACTACAGCTCACCCTGCCTGCTCCAAGCATGCACAATGAATCCAGAGATTCTGCAAAAGCACACAGTAAGTTCAGCAGAAGAAAGCCAAGTTATGAATGTCACACTTCAGAGTCGCTTTCACCACACCAAGGCAGCTTGTTAAAGAGCCAATGATGAAAGTAATACCTGATCAATACTCAATAGGGAAGCCTTGTTATGGCAATTTTTAGAGACATGGGTAAATTTTCTTTGACAACCTCTTAGTACTGCACGCTGTAATGCTTTTTGGTTCAAAACCTCGTTTTTTTTAGGAGTAACAAAGGAAGAGATCAATTATTTTCAAAGTATCTTAAAATTCACTAGCAGCATGATAGATTTTTCTCCCATGTGCTCAGGATCCAATTACATCTCCACCAGTAACATGAGCACTTTGGATATTCATACATGACATGCTGTGCTGCAGTGATTCTGAGGGCTGGTTTTGAACAATGAAGTGCTTTACAATATATTGCCTAGAACTGTCTGAGATTATTTTGATGGATGTTTACATGAATATGAGAAGATAATTGGAAAGAATCCAGCTGAAACAAATAAATATGAGGTTCTTTAAATGTGTAGCTCCAAATTCAGTTTCAAGACTGAGATGTTTCTGAACCATGTGCACACACCCACTCACCCTTAAAGCGACGTTAATAAGCACCTCTATCCCAGCTGACAGCAGCCAAACAGTCTCAATTGCAAACCACCCCCAATTATATTAACAGAAACATGAGTAATCCATACCAAGGAATGAACATGAGTCAGTAACGATGTGAAATTATACAGTGCCTCCCTAAAATAGTGACCTTCAGTTCACAAACTTTGTGTGCTATCGCCATTATAATTTTGTTTTAAATCCACAGTGCTGCTGCTATAGTTTAACCTTGTCATCCAAGACAGTGCTTGACTGACTGTCTCAGTGCCACAAAAGCCAAAGCCAGCAGATCTCTATTTTTGTCCAGAGGATTGGGTCTTACTTGGCATTAAAATTTTTTTACTTGGAAATCACAGGTTGAGACACAGTAGTGTATAAAAATCTGAAAGCAACACTTTCTCTTCTGTAATTCTCACTCACATGAATTGGTTTTACTCTCTCATACAAACACCATTAACCATAGCCAAGGCTGGAGAAAAGTGGGATGGAGGTATCTAACAGACTACTCCATATTTGGAGAATCCTCTTGAGTCAATACCTACAACATGCCATGCCAGAATCATGCAATTGAATCCCATTTGTAGATCCATCAAATTCCATTTCAAAATATCAAAGATTATTATTTTGCTACAATGCTGCAAAAATGGAAAGGAACTTCCCTGTTTATTCATGGGACATTTGTACTTATTTCTTCTTGAAATGATATCTGAAAACACCTGTGGGCCTATTCCATGGTGGTTATTGCAATCTACAGGATTAATCTGTAGGATTAGTTCCTCAGAATACAGTCTGGAATTCTTATTTTCTTTTCAGTAGTCCAGATCTCACAGGGGGCTATTTTTTTTTCTGTACTGTATTTCAATTGTCTTCTGATTGATAAAACCTCAATTTTTGCTACCAGAATATTTTGTTAGTGCACACAAACTAGGATATTAGTGAAAACATCAAATAAGGTCTTTCATGCTTAATCCATCCTTCCATTAACTGCCATTTCCCTTTTCAGTCTGTTCCTTGCCCAACTCAATGCCCCATTCATCAACTCTCCAATATATCTAATGGATGATTCTAAACTTTTTGCTCTAACTTATTTTATATAATGGCATAAAAAAGGCATAAGCAGCAAATTTTTAACATCTGCAGAAGAAAACGAGTCAGGACAAACTGCAAGCAACACCAAGACTGGAGAAACACAATAATTCCTGTAAATATCCCATGAATGAACAAACTTGCAATACTGGAAGTGGAATTGCTCTGAAACACCGGATATTAAAATATCACCATGAAAGCTGTTGAAGACTTCTATAATCCCTACCAATTCACAGTCGTGCCATGTGCCTACACACAGACACCCCCACACACAAATAAAACAATGAAAAACTTTGGGTAATGGAGAAAAATAAACACCAAACCCTGTGAATGGTGTATATGGGGAGGACTAGGATTGATGGGATCACTCAGAATGTCTTCATAAAACACACTGGTTTACTCACACTGGATATAAGCCACGAATCACTGCTCCCTCACCAACCTGCTCCTGAGATGGGTCTGGTTCAGGGACTCTCTTAGAAGAAGCACCCTCTGGCTGGTAATAATCCATTCCCCCTCCAAAGCTGCCGGGTGTCATCCTGCTGTGCTGGGCTGCAAGGCCATGAGCAAGCAGAGAGACCAGCAGCTTTGGTGATGCAGAAGTTGCTGCAAAATCACTAACTGAGATTCCAAGCTGTATAATATCAAAAATACTTTCAAAAATAGCCTACCGTATTATGAGATGTCTTTACTGCACTGTTGCTGAAATAATTTACAGGTCTTACACTGCAGCTTGAGTCCCAGTATCTGAAGTTCTGCCTCGAGAAAGCTGGCAAAGTAAACACTCCTAAACTCACCTCAGTCTTTTATATTCTGCGGAGGAAAAACTAAAATCACTTCTGAAAAAAATCTGAAAAAGATACTTCATTTTGCCAAGAAATTATTCTATTAAATTCTTTTATAGATACTGTACACTTGTATCTTATATGACCAGAAATTATAATATATTACCATTCCTCTCAATGAAATGATCATTACTGTATAATAGCAATGCCTAGCACATGACTGGATGAAGATTTTTTATTAAGAGGATTTTTAACATCTGACTCAATCAACATACTAATGAAATTAAAATGGCAGTCATTTCATCCAAGGCCACCATGTAATTATGTGTTAATTGGAATTAGAGGTTTCATTTTCTTTTTTCATTAAGGGTCCTAACTTCTCAACTAAAATTTAGGTCAACTTGGATGCAACAATGCCTTATCAGTTTGAAAACTTATTAGTTTGAAAGGTATCAGTATTAAACATGAAGCATTTTGATATTTATAAGTACCTAGGTCCCTTCTNTTTTTTTTTTTTTTTGAGGTATGTTTTTTCCTGATACTACATTAATTCAGTTAAGAGTCTATAGATGGCTTGGGTATAAGAGTCTATACTCCTGGGTATAAGTGGCATTGAATTTTGGAGGAAACTTACTGCAAACTGAGAGCAAAGGGGTAAAAATTTCTACTTCTAGCCTAGAGGCTGAATTAACAATTTTAGGTTTATTTGGCAGACGACATTGTGGAAGCAGATAGAAAAATGACAAGTTCTCCCTTGAAAAATTACTGTTTATGGCTTGGATCCCACAAAGTTTAATTGCAATTGACTGAGTACTTTTTATTGGAGTTCAACTCTGTGAAGGACAAGGACTGCAAGGCTTTTCCAGAACAACAAGCCCTTGAGAGCATCTTGCTCAGTGTAGGTAAATATCTGAATTATTTTCCTTGCAGCGTATTCATGCATCTGAAGAGTCAAAAAACACAGAGGTCAGCCTTTTTCACCATTTTACACTGGGTTTTGCTTTCCAAATTCAGTGCCTGTCAGAAAGCTTTTATTGGGAAGTAAATGTTTTTCCTGTTTTGACTCCTTTCTTGAGAAGAACATCTTAAGCAGAAGGCGCTTTCTGTGTTGTTCAGAAAAGGGAGACTTTGCCTGTTTTTGGGCTCCCCCCTCCTGTCAGAGCACGGAGAAATTCTGGCTTGCTCACAGTGCTGGAGGTTCTCCCAGGCTTGGTTCTGGTTCTCATTCTGGTCCCCAGGAGTGAAAGAGGAAGGCAAAATTGTGTCACCTCCTTACTGTGCTACCTCTGTTCTTGACCCACTTCTACTCTTCTCTGAAGTAGCCAAAACAAGGGGCTGGCTGTAGAAACACAAGACAACAAATTCTGCTTGAAATGAGAGTGGGAAACATCACAACACACTCACTACTTCTTCCAAATTATACACCACACTGATCTATGTCAACCACATTTTTCATGGTTGGGGGACAAAAATATCAGAGTAACTTACAGCCTCCTTGAAAATCAAGGACCAGATAGGAGATAGAGCCAGGAGGAAGAGTCAGAGCTCTGAAAGAGGAACTGCATGGATATTTCTACCTTTTGTAATGGGGTACTAGAAAAAGAGGGAAGAAAAATATTAAATTAATCTTTTTCTTTTATGAGCTTTAGATCATTCTTCCTTCGTCTTCTGGTGCATCTTCCTTCTCAAGTCTTCTACACATCATAAATCAAGATCTCCATCAAAAGAGGTCTTTTGAAACCAGGAAAAATAATTTCTCACAAAACAGGTGTCAAGTCATGCAGGGTTTAAGCCAGCACAGGGATAGAATCTTGCAATAGGAACTCTAGGAGCACAGCAGAGTTCAAAACGTCCTGACAACTGTGTTTCTCTCACTTTTACAAAGGTCTGCAAACTGCGCGAGGGTTTTGCTAACAAAGGTCAATGCAATGGCCTGTGAATCCTCGTGTGAATCTTGCACAGAAGAAGCACAGTGTGGTTGATGCAGACCTGACCTGACCCAAACCCAAGAGCTGTCACTGCTAAAACAGGCCAGAACACATAAAACTTTTAATTGACTCCCAATGGCTTATTGAAAGTGCCGTGTCTGACCTGACAATATTGTGCTTCAGAAGGCAATCCTGGATAGCCTGCTGCAGCTCTTGGGGCTGTCTCAAATGAATATGAAAATTCATCCTGTAAAGCAGACCTTCTCTTCAGAAAATTATTCTTGTGAAGTAAATCTTTGTCAAAATGCTGCCTTTACTGGATCTACTGAGCAGAAAGCACTATTTAGATTCACAAGTTTTAAGAAAAAATGAGCAAAACCTGGAGAAATGCAGAAGAGTGCCAATAATAAAGTAAAAGAAACTTCAGGAAAATGTTCTCAGCTATGCTTCTTAGGGTAATTGTATTGATTTGCTGGATTCTCATTCTATGTGAGGACCTGTATGAACACAATCGAGGAAGGCCTTTCTGCCCAGAGCAGACAGCAATTTCATATGGCAAAAACCAGCAAAGATGAGGGATAAGAGAGGAACTTTAATGGTTCTCTTTTATAGCAACAGAGATGTTTACAAGCACAGGGTACCAAAGGACCTGCAGCAAAGCCAGGAGTTGAATCCTGATTGCAAAGATCCTTCCAGCAAGCAAGGAAACTATGAGCCAGGGTGAAAAACTACCTTTTTAAGCTGTAAGAAAAAAAATAAAAGTGCTTAAAGCCCAAAAGCATCCCTTTGACCTGAGTATTACAAATATACAAAAATATCTGCAAAAATAGAAAAATAGTAAAGTGTCACACTTTAGCAGAGAAAACACAAGGCCATGAAACTAAGTGGAAAAGTGGGACAGGAGATGATGAGAAAATAGTACAGGAGTCAGTGTCTTAGTCAGTGACTTTACAAATATCTATGTCAAGAAAAGGAACTTAGAAATACAGGACACACCCACGACACCTGTTCCAAAGAACAGGCAAATCTGCCTGTAGAGAAATGCATGCTTTCCCTCCTCCTAATGTCAAAGACTCAAGTGTGAGAGTAGCTGAAGACTCTGCTTAGTTAAAGAATCTAAGAATAAATACTTCTACTTTCAAGAGCTCTGTAAAAAGCAGAGAAAAGGGTGTTAATTAGCCCACTCCACTTGAGGGATCTAATCTAATGAGGGCTGCAAGCCCTTAACTATTTGAACTGATATACGTGGAAATGCTCCATGCTTGCATTCAAAGAGCAACTCCACACTTGGTTCTCATCAGCCCTTCAATAGCCTTATCACAGTCTTTAACAAAATTAGCATCCTGGATGGGGTACTTTATTACAAGTGTAACCACAGTCCTTCATTATGTGATGACTACTGATTAATTTATGCAGCTAGATTTGTGGAGCTAGTATTCTGCCAGTATCTTAGTACAATGTTTTAAGATGATCTCAGGTCTACTTAGAACCCACTGCAGCTCTGACTGCAATTTAAAGCTATTTAAAGCCAGAGATAATATTTCCAAAAGCATATTAAGCCCACTGCACTTGAGCACGAAGGTGCTCAAAGATGCAGTTTGATCCCTGTTGGGAGTTTTTGGTGCTAATGCAGCCAAAGAGCCCAGCAATTGCTTTTACATTATAGGCTGCAAAGTTGTGACCAACTATGAAGATTTATGTATTCAGCAAGAGAAGATAAGTAGTTTTGAGCTCCACATGCCAGGCATATTGTAACCCTTCCCACTGAGGGAACTGAGGGATGTACCACAGAGCTTCACTTCCCTTACATATGGAGGTGGATTTCATCAGGCAGAGATGTGGAAGCATCTCACTCCACCTGTACCCAGGAAGGCCAGTTGAAAGCTGTTAAAATCCAGTTTGCTTGTCAGTTACTGCATATTGTTCCACTTAACCCATGGGTGTAACCATTTCATGTTCCTAGCCCTTGGAGAGACTTCCTGTTACAGGATTAAGATAGGAAATATTGTGATAAGAAAAATCAAGTGATAGTGTACTTTCCCTAGCATATTTGGTTAGGGAAAACATATTTATCTATTATGCTATTTATCTTTTTCTGGTGGCTTGTTTATTACTAAAATGTACACCTTCTACGACAAATGTTATACTCACTAGTTTTCTTTGTTTTAATTAAGAGTCTGTAAGAAACAGAGATTCAAAAGGCCACATCTTTATACATCATGTTCTGTATTGTCTTTGGAAAACATGGACACAGCAAGCAGGACCACCAAAGGTCACTGTCAGTCATGCAAAGCTCTGTTCACACACAGAGCTGTGGCTCTGTGTCTGCAGCTGGCTCTCCTCACAGAGCCAAGGCAGCATGACCGCTGTAGCACTGCCCTCCGAGTTCCTGCAGCACGGAATTTCTAACACACAGGAATTTATTTAACATCAGCCTTCAGCGATGGAGAAATTCATTAACCCTTTCCTCCTGAATAAAATCAGTATTTGAGGGGTGGTTGCTATCAAAGAGGCACATCTCCAGGTGAAGAACAATATATAGCAGTGCAGGTAGGTAAATGAACACCTCTTAGAAAATATAAAATTTGTCTGAGCAGCTTTCACGCGACATTTTCTTGTCTTGGGTCAAACAATTTAATAAACATACATTTGCATTTCCCTTTACAGGATTGTCTCTAATAAGAAGATCTTAATGACTTCAGTTTTCTGAGGAAGTCCACAGACTTCAGCACAAGAGTTACATCCTGTTTCAAAAAGGAATGTGAGTCTCTCCTGAAACTTTATCAGGTAGTTCAGCAAACCCACAAAATTATAATGCCATTAAGAGAATTATGACTAATGTCAACTGGGTTTTTCCAAAAACTTAGAAGCTTAACACTTTTCAAACTTGTTTTTAATTGAAGATTGCATGCTGAAAAACAATTCAGCAGTACAGGGTAATTAGTTAATCAAATAGCAATTTTTATATCTCTTTATAAATTTGGACATAAAGGAAAATTTCTTCTAAGTCTTGTCTGTTTAATCCTTTCCCCAAACTTTCCTTTTATCTATAATCTCCTTGCTTGGAATTTTGAAAGACAGCATTTCTTTAACCATTTTTTCCCCAGCTGTGTTTAAACTGGTTTTTAAGCCTTTACAGAATGGTTTTGCCCAAATTAAACCTGAATGACCATTATCCCCACAGTCCTATCACTTTCCTTTTCACCTTGCAGAAACCTCAAAACCATCAAGACTCAAAACCCTTTACCAATTCTTGTGCACCTTGCAGGATGAGATCACAGTAGTACTCCATTCACTCACTACTGCATTTTTACTTGTCTCCTAAATATGTTTCCTTCTAATTTCTCTTCTAATGGGGTTTACAGTACTTTGCCTCATTGCTGAGGGGTCAGAATATCATACAGCCAGATCAAAGGGACTTAGTCCTGTTCCAGTCTCACAACATGCTGGCATTGCCTGCTCCCCACATATTTTTTCTGAGTCTTTGTATTTCCCCAATGCCCAGGCTACTTGACACAAAGATCCTCCCAGCCAAGAAGAAGTGTGGGCAACTCTTTTCAGAGTCTGTTCACACTAATTCATTTGTTGAGCAGGTTCCTAATGCAGCACAAGACACTTCTTTCCCCATCACAGGGCAAATCAGGGACTAGAGACTCTAGACGTTGGTAACATTAAAGATTGAAACCATCAAAAGTGTTTTCCTAATCAGTCAGTCTTTTACCTCAAAACACCTTCTTCTCCTGATTGGCATGTCAAAAGCCAGACCCTCCTGTACCTCCTCCTGTAGGAATTCTTTCTGTCAAGTCCTTGAAGGTATGTAACATTCAGAGGTTGATTGTAGTGAAAATTATGGGTGCTCAGTACCTTTCAGCATTTGACTTTTCTATTGGGAACGTCAGAGGACTTTACCATCAGCAGAAAAAGTGAATGCCAGCAAGCTGTTATTCTTTTTCTACTCCTAGAGTTGCTTTGGTAAGAGCTGTCTTCAAAATTTAAGTGCCTAGAAGTTTGTGGGCAAAAGCCTAGTATGTCTTTGTTTTATAAAAAGCTTTTTCAGTTCATGGTTGTGAAGTACCAGTGTGACTGTGAGCTTGCACAACACCAGTTCTGAAGAGTTTTTTGTGGAGCACCTGGTTGGCCTTGGTTTGATTTACCTCAGATGCTTTCAACTGCAGGCAGCTCCCACAACTGATTCTTGCCCAGTTTTCCTGTGTCCCACAGTGTCACAGTAACTAGAGACAGACTGCAGACTATTGCTTTATTTCAGATTCCAGTGGTTTAACATCTGATTTTGTCTGAAGGTTTTCCTGGCATGAAGTTCACCCTGAGCTGTACGAGGTGTGAGAGCACATACAAAAGGACACAGAATAGCAATTACCTTAGTAATTAAATGAATTACCATGAGATTAGATCTGGGTAAAAGAAAGTTAAAAAACTTTACCCAAGTAAGAGATTACTTAATGTGATCCATAATAGAGCAGTTCCTCTCCTAAACCCACCACAAGCTGCTGCTTGCAGAACTTATATCCTCCAAAACCATCCTTTCAAACACAAGGAGGGGTAGCTCTCTGTTAGAGTCTACATGGTGCCAGTGGTCAGCATTTACCATCGACTGATGCAGAAATCTCTGCTGGCATTGACAAAGACTGCTGCCCAAAAATGATGGCATTGTACAGCTCCAGTACTTTTTAATCCAGCCCATTAAACAGTAAGCCTGTTCCTGAGTGCTTTCCTGGATATAGGCCACACACAGGCCCCTGTAATCAGGCTGGAAGGGCCCCATAAATACAGACTGGAGTAACCAAAGTCTGAGCACCGAGAAATGCAGTATATGCTGCTATTTTTTCTATAATTAAGCTTAACTGTGTTAACATGGAGCTATTTATTGGTTGGGCTTGCATTGATTATATGGACTCACTTGACAAAACAAGTGCAACAAAACCAAGCCTGCATAACAGGTTCTGTCCTTTGAGGGTTACTTGGTAGAATATTCCTTTATAACGGATTGAAATTGAATAAGGACACCCATACCCTGCAAAATTTATTTACATTTTTCCTTCTGAAAAGATAAAGCGTGAAGGAAAATGAGAGCTCCCTTTTCTGAAAGAGAAGGAGGGCTGATAGAACACTTTTGAGATGACAAGTGTGATTACCTTATTAATCACATCAGCTTAATATTATTATTTCACTTTGTCTACTTTACAAAAAGGCCTGAGCAGGAGACAGGGATGCTTCTCTTAGCAACATCAGTGCTTATCTTTATAATATTGAAGACTCTGGGGAAGTCTGCACATTGGCAGCAGGCTTCTTAAATTGGTCAGGACTGCTATGAGTAAGCTGGGAGAATATAAATGAACTCTGATAGGAACAGGATATAAGAGAGAAGGAAAAACTACCAGAAAACATTCAGAAATTTTTCCCATAGTAGGGAGCAGAGACAAAGTTAAACAACTTTGCTGATACAATTTTCAAACAATGGGAGTTAAGCTGTGATCTTCACATCTGAGTAGTCATGAAACATAAACACATAAAAGCTACCTTTTATTCGAAGTACAATGAAATGAAAGATTGAAAATTACCAATTTGTTTTAACTGGATGAGATTGACTCCTGACTTTGTCTGTAGTTTGGCTTTATAAGATGGGAAAACCAACAGTTTTGAGCTTTAACATCTCTCCCCAGACCTGACTTCCAAGTTAAATAATAAAATAGGGGAAAAAAAGAGGATATTAGGTTAAAACTTAAAGAAAATTGTAACTATAGTAAGACAATTTCATCTTAAGTTGTTAATTGATGGCCAATTTAATTCTTTGTGGGAAAGATACTCTGATTTGGTTTAAGTTGTGCAGAATATATTAGGTATTGCAAGGTCATTTGTGCCTGTCTTCTTCTTGACAGCATTATATTTTGAGAAATATGGCAGCTTTATGGTGACATCCACCATGGCTACTGGAAGAATTCCTTCACTTTGGAAAATCCTGAGCTGGTGGGTGTCTAGCATATTGGAGGAAAGGTGAAGTGAAACCCTTGCACTCTGTAGGCACATATTTTCATGCTCATGGGAGACATGAGTTCATAACTTGTCTGATGAGCAGCATTGCATCAACTACCCCTTTATTCCCTCAGTTTTCCAGATTCCTCTACTGTAGGGTGTTCCTGTTCACTGTGCAGATGAATTAAAGCACTTTGTTCCCTCCTCACACCCTGCAGTGGTCTAAACCTACACACAGACATCCTACAAGTTGTTTTTGCATAGTTTCTGGTCCTTCCAAGTCCACAGAAAGAGCCCAGAGGATGTGAATTTTAAAGACCCAAAAGTTTAGTAAGAGGATGTAAATATTTTCTCTCACTTGCTGCTGAGAAAGAAAAAAAGGTTGATCAATCTGTATACAAGAGTGGGCTACAATCTACAGAGTCTGTTTTCTTCCACCCACACCTAAGGAACAGGAAAGGGGAGGAGAGGAGGAAAAGAGAGACAAAAAGCTGTTTCAATACCCGTGAGAACTATTTGCATACCATTGTTGCAGGTACAATACATGGACTGGAATAAGAAATCACCAGTGTATGTAACTTGAGTCTGATCTTCCTGTTGACCAAATAATTATACAGAAACATTCCCTTTCACAACAGCAGAAAATTGCCCCACTCTGTTGAAGTCTCAAGAAGGTGGCGTGGTTTAATTGCTGTTGGACAGACTCCAGATCTTGGCTAAATTGCAAAGAAAATCAAGTCTACTCTCTGCTTATGAGTGCATGTGCATGATTTCCAATACCACACAGGAAAATGAGAACATTATTTAAAATGTTCCCTTTGCAAGGCAGAGACCAAGCGACCCCAGAGTCAATTTATAATCACTAGTTGACTGCAGCCAAGATGTGCTGATGATGTGGTTGATTAATTGAGAAAAATGAACGCTACCTTCGCTTTAATAAGGAAGTCAAATTGATCTTATGTTTCTAAGATGCATCCATTTTACTGTCTGGTAATCAGCATTTCATTAGCACAGCAAAAAATCTATTACACAGGATGAAAACCCACATTCCCAGTCCAGAGGATTGGTTTTCATTCCCCCAAGTCAGAGCAGTTGAGCCCACCGGACTTTTTCTCTGGGGAGTTGTATTTAACAAATTCCTGTAACTGCAAAGCACAGAGCATCAGGAAAGTGTTTAGTCTTTCTAAAAGCCTTTTCCAAATGTACTTTAGCTCCAACTTGCTTCTTCAGTCTTGGTTTTTGAACTGTTTTGTTGGTGGCATGTGACGAATATTTTCCAAGAACATGAAAAACATTCTTTATATGACTGCTGCAATTATAGAAAGGGGTATTTAATAGTCCAGACCCTTCCAGCCTTGTGCTTTAGATAACCTGCTAGTGGAAATAATGCATCCTTAGCCGGTCAATAGACAAGGTGTATGTGCTCACTAGCTTTCACAGAGGAGTGGCTTCAGCAGAGTTGACACACAGATTGTAACAGAAACCTTGTCTCACTCTGCATATTACTATTTTACTTTCTTCTTCTGTCTTGTTTTTCTTTTTCTTTTGATTATTTCTTGAACTGGTGACTGGTCCTGCTGCCATGAATACAGCTACACTGACATTTCCATTAAGAAATTGCTTAGAATTTCTCTTCTCTAATTTAAATTTTTCCAGACTAGGGAATACATTTTCTGCCCACACACATTCCTTTTTGTTTGTTTGTACATTCACACCTTACATTTTAGCTCTTTATGTCAGCTCAAGCCTTTCAAAACTCTGAAATGTTGAATTACCATGGGGACAAATTCTGGTTTCACTTACAGTTAAATAAATCCAAAATAATTCCAGTGAAGCCCCATGTGGCCCAAACCATAACTGAATCTATAAGAGCCATACTTCAAATAAGTCTTGGAATCTATCATTGCTGAAGTCTCCATATAATGACATGTTGCCATGAATTAATTGTTCTCAGTGCTATAATACTTTTATAATACTCCTATATATAATAATTTGACTGTAGCACCTAGGGTGGCAAAGAAGGCTGGTGTTCAAAGCTTTTGAAAAACTAGTCACAAGTGTGCAATCAACAACCCCGATGAAAGAGGCCTTCAATACACACCTCTGTTTGCCAGGAGTGTCAATGCACAGCTCCTAGGGCTAAAGGAAGAGCTAGGAGTCCATCTGCAGCCCTGACCACGGGTTCTAAGGGGAGCTCTGGCACCTGCATCAAAGTCTGTACTCGTGGCTTGCTGACACAAATTATATTGCAAGCTGGGAGGGAAGTCCTGGCAGGGTAAATCCCCCCCCCAGGATGAGGAAGGGCACCAGAATCTCCTTCACAGAGCAGTGCAGGAGCTGCTCAGAGCCATGCACCTCACCTTGACACCTGAAGAGGCAGGAGGACCCCACACAGACAGGATTATTGCCTGTCATGTCTGAGGCAGAGAAACACAGCTCTCAGCCATCCATGGCTGGTCGTTTGGTCTTGGTGGTTGCTTGATTAGGATACTGTTTAAGAGGCTTCCCAAGGCTATTTTGTCATTTACATGTAACTGTCTACATCAGAAGCATCCCTGTAGAAGCCTGTCTTCATTAATTCACAGGGATAGTGCCCAACTTAGATCCATTGACTCAAAAAGTTTTTTTCCCAAAATAAAACAATCCCAAAGCCAGTGTTTTTAAATACAGAAATAGAATTTATGATTTGAAAAACGGAAACTCCTTTTCTTTCTAAAGCCCTGTGTGGGCTTTAAAAAATGCGAACAAAATTTAGTTTATGACTCTACATCTATTAGGTCCTCCTGGGCTGAAGTGGATGAAGACATCTAATTTCTTTCTCATGACTCCATTTCATTATTAGTATAAAGGTCAAGTCAAGTGAATTTTATAGTTCAGTCTTAAAGTGGCTATATTTGGGATCAATTTCAGCTTATTTAGAAAGGAAACAGGAGTACTTTGCCAAGAGATTTGTTTTCAGGAGTTACCACTTCTAGTCCTGAGCCAATAGCAGTTAAACCATCAGTTCTGAAATGAACCTGGTCACTGGGGAACAATGGGAAAATTGTTTTCTTGACAAACAACGTTTGTTTAAAATTACTTCTCTACCTGATGACCTCATAGGGTTTTGCAATGATGCCTCAGAACTATGAAAAATTTCCAGATATCCCTTGACATTTTTCTGTGCCTGCCAATTTCTACATTCCTGAAAAAGCTTCACCCACTAAACTCAATCCTCCCCTTAATACTTCAACACATCCACTCCTGGTATGTGGAATGTAATAAAATTTTCATCAATCATATTATCTTTTTGGTATTCTATACTACTGTTTCTCTGCAACATGAACACTGATGCTCTCATTAGAACAGTTCATACATGGCACCTGAAAACATGGTTTTAACTATGCACAGCAATATGACTATGGTTTCATTATTACTGATATTATAGACCCATCACTCAGAATGCTTCTCTTTATGAGCCTTGTATGCAAATCACAGATCCTGCACCCTTCCCACTATGATACTGTATGTTACACAGTAACATCTTCACTTTTTTTAATGCTCTTCCAATTAAAAAAACAAACTAATTTAGAAACAATGTATAACAGAATTTTGTGGGACAGCAACAGTTTAAAAAAATGCATATTTAGATGCATAAAACAATTGTATGGCTCTTTAATAATGTAAGTGACGGGGAGTGAGTAACTGGTCCACTTTTACTCTCCTATTCTTGTTGCTAATGTTAAACATTTTTCAGGCATTTTCTTTGATTGATGTCAAGTGACTTTAGTGGAAAAGAGTGTGTATAATAAATCACTGATTTCTTTTCATAAATCAGCAGGGTTTTCCACCAGCATGGTATGCTAACTCAGCAAACTACTCCTGGAATGGAGGAGAGACATATTAAAACATCTTCTTCCTTAGAAGACACAAAGCTAGAACTGCACTGTGAGAACTATCCTAAGAGATGAAAGACCTAATAATCCTAAACCTTGTGGTTTCAATAAAAAGCTCGACAAAATGGCATTTAGAAGCACACTTTGTCAAGGAGCTTATTTAATATGACTTTCTAATGCTTTAGCTTGAAGACACAAATACTGAAAGCAGATGCTGTTTGCTATGATGAGAAATACTTACATGTACTGTTCAGCTGGCCCTTTGCAAGATATCCTCTCTCAAGTTAATAAATTTAAATCTGAATTCTAATTCAACTCCTGATTGGTGGTTTTGCATTAGATTGAACCTTGGCCTCCAGTGCCCGATGGCTACATTACTTGCAGTCTTTAGAAATATTTATCAGTATAACTACAGAAAGCAGACATTGCAAGGAAAGTCCATGGGGAGGAATTGCTCTGTTGCATCAGAGCATGATGATTCTTTACTGGGACTTATCAGGTCATTGAAGCTTTGTTAGATAGCACAGTATACCTCTATCCAGGCTTCAGAACAAAGAGGGATTTTCCTTAACTGTTAGGTTGTGCTTTGGATGGGAGGAGTGGACTGAGAAGGGCCATCCTAGGCAGTGTTATAAGACTTCAATTAGTATTGGAACATCTATTTAATTCTCAAAGTAAAGAGGTTTCTAAAGGAGAAAAAGTAACATCCCGATTTTCGAAATTCATTTGAAGATTTGAAAAAAAAAGAACCCACAAAACAGGATTAGAGCATTCCAGCCCTCTGTCAGCTTTATGAATTCATTCCCTCTGCAATGTAACTCCAAGCTTTTTAGCTTTGTCTGTTGCCTGTGAGATGACCTTGAACAGGTCATTCAGCTACTTTGCCTCCATAGCATCTGTCTGTATTATTCTTCTCAAAGAGGATCTCCTGATATATTCCAGCCTTACAGATAAAGATAAAAGACAATTTTTCTTCCCTTGTTTCTTTCCAATCAGTTATACTTCAGTGCATTCAGTTGCACAAGTTGTGCTCTTCTAGATATTTAAGTGAATTCACAATGTGCTAGCTGTTCACAAAACAGGGATAATGAACAGAAAGATAATGAACAAAAACCCAGAGAGTTCTGCTACTTGGAAGTTTTGAAATTTGTCTTCTTTTTCTCTTGCTCCCACTCCCTCCTGTCTATCTCTCACTTAAACATTGCTTGTGTTAATTTTGCTATATGAATTCTTCTGTGTTTTTCATTTTCTTCACCTTCTTGGTTTTGTTTTTAGTTTATTCCCTACCTTTCCCTTGACATGACCTCATTCAGTAGACTCCCAGGCTGCCATTGACAAAACTGCAACCTATTTCAGGGCACACACGACTTTTATCCACCTCCTCATCACCATCTCTTTACTTGGCTACACAAGTCACATATTCCATGTCTCTTGCTTTGCTCCTTTCTGGTCCCCCAGCTCTGCACTTTCTCTGTGTACACAGCCCTCTCCTCAGCCAGGGTTACAGCTTGACTTTGCCAGCCAACCTCTACCCAAAACAAGCCATAAACTCCCTGATTAAGAATGGAAGATTACATTTGCAAACTATTTTCAAGGCTATGTAATTTTTTACCACCCCCCCCTTCCCAAGTTAACATCACATGCTGAGAGCTGTCAGGTCATTGCAGTTAAGTCTTGGGTAATAAGTGAGCTTTAACAAAGAGCACAGCCATATACCTTAGATGTATATGTCCACGCACACAATATATAATTATTTTCAGACTGAAAATGTGGACACTATTTTTAGAAGCCTAATCTAATCACATGCTCATGCCATTCATACACATCCTTCCCATAGCATGGATAAAGAGAAGCAGTGCTCTAAGCACCAAAACAAGTAGGTCAAACTTCTGTCCTCTCTCTCATTTTTTTCTCATCTTCAATGTCACTGGTTACTTACTGTTCCCCAAGATGACAGTCTCCTTCACTTTTGTGTTGAGTAGGGGAAGGAGGAGAAAATACATTACATTTCCTACTTTCAACAGAAGTGGGTCTTATTCTGCTTATTTACATAGCATCTACTCTAACAGAATTAGAAGGAAACTTCATCAATAAGCTAAAATTTTGGTTCTGTGAGCATCATTTTAGTCTCACTTACTGAAAACATGCTATCTACTACTAACCTGAAAAGCCTTCATGGGATGTGCCAGCCCTGGACCATGACTCTTCAATCCAGGGCCAGTTTTCTGTTTTCTGGCTTGGCCAGAAAAAACCTTTATTTCTTTGCCTTGACCCAACTTGAGCACTACAGAGCTCTCCAGAGCCAGGAGTGGTAACATCTGTAGTGCTCCATCAATGTCTGGCAGAAGCTGGTGGTCAGTTCACTCTCGTGCTCCAGAGAGTTCCTGCCAAATGCCCCAGACATGAGAGACAAGCTATATTCTGTACACATCCCCTGAGCAGCTATGACCATCTCAAATAAGGAACTGGGTTTTCAGAGAGCTGTTTTCTGATCTGTGACACTCTGCACAGCAGAAAGCCTGCCACGCTACTGCAGCTGCTGTTGCAGAAATGCCGTGTGCAGCAATGATATAATCAATGGGGAGGATGGGTAGAACAAGGAGAATGAAGGAGCTAAGAAATGCTGAGGGCCTCTTCTAAATGGTACTCTAACATGTCTTTCTGAAGAAGATGATGTAACTGCACAAGGAGGAGGAAAAGGGCTGCAGACTAGTCCTGGATTTTCTAAGGAAGTACTGTCCTTAAGCCCAAGGGGTTCTGGAAGCAATGACAAACCAAGAAGGAGAAAAAAAACCCCTTTTGCTTCTTTCTGGCTCTCTTGAGCTGGTATGGAATGGGTTACCAAAAAGCTTGTTTCATCCATTCGTAAAGAATTAAACCATGTAACTTTTAAAAGAGCTTTTTCTGTAGTGTGGAGCAGATAGAAGAGCATGTAGGGGAAAGTGGAATACCTGGGGAGCCTGGGGCATTTGTTCTTCTGTGTAAAGAAACCACAGTGTATTTCTGTGTAAGTGGCACTAAACATAGCCTGTGCCAAGGAACTGCACACAGGGTCAGAGTCAACCTCTGCTGGCTCGAAAACTGCTCAGTCCAACAGGAAACTTGAAGCATGAAAGGTCAGAGATTCAATGCTAAACATGGGAATGCAGCACATTTCCTGCAGAGAGAGCTCAGGCCAAACACTCTTCTAAGTTTGGGATTACAATGTTCCTGTATCAAGACTCAAAATAGCAGCTGCACGCAAATCTGCATCTTCATGAGGTGTTCAGGGAGAGTATTCTTCCCACAAGGCTCCTTTCTGAAATGGTTTTAGATTGAATATTAAGAAACAGACAAAAATAATATTAGGCTGTGATAGAAAACAAGATAATGACATTTGGATTGAGGGCAGAGGAAAGGAAGCAGCACAGTTAAGGAGGATGTTTGTTCTAATGGCAAATATTACTGAAATTGAGCATATGTGTTTCAGATTGTTCTTACACATTTGATTACTTGAACTTTGATATAATTATCTTATTACTTATCCATATTTAGGATGGAGTTGAAATAAGTTTGGGGAAATAATAAAATCAGTCAAGTGAATATTTCTTCTAAGTTTATGTTCAGAGAAGCAAAATGTACTTGCTGGCCCTTCACCATAATGGATAAAGATGCTGAGAAAACAAATTTTACCTCACTGAAAAGAAAAATCCCAAAGGACATTTGTGAAATTAATAAATAAGAGTATAGCATATGAATGGATGTTCTATTTAATAATTCATGTTGTCTTTAGTAAGAAAAGGTTTGGGGGTTTTTTCCTCTCTACAATATAGGAAGCAAAAATAAATAATTTCACAACCTGGAAAAAGAAATTCTGCTCTGTTCCCTGAAGGTTTGATTCTGCCCTGGCTCATGGAGCTGTTCACTAGGGAACAGTCTGGCTGCAGTCAGTCAACTTCATTGACAGAGATTGAAACTTGAGGTTTTGCCAGTATTAAACACAATTTTGGCAACTGGAATTAGTAACTGCAGAGAGTATGTTTCCCAAGGAAAGGAGAATATTTGCATCAAAGATTAGGGTTGTGTATCTGTGCTCTCACTGTCCTTTTTCCTGGGGAGGGTGGGCAGTTTACCTGTTATAACCTCTAAGTAAACTTTTATCAACTTCCCATGTCCCTGATGCCTTCCAGGAGAGTCTCCCTTCCTGCACTCCAACTGCGGGTGAAAATTACGGTTATACAAAGGAACCATGGACTCCACAAAGCTGCGTTTAACTCACACAGAAACACTTCTACTGAATGGAAAGACATCCTGGTTTTGCTGCTGGCTGTATCCTGCCATCAGAAATGTACAGCAGCAACCCTGTGCCACCTGTCAGAGCTCCTCTGCTCACTGACCACGCTGGGACACGTGGCAGCAGGAGGAAAGTTTCTCACCAGCATCCACAGGCATCCGTCCAATAACAAAAGATAAACAGAGGTGTTTTAATAATTTCTCCTGGGAAGTGAAGTTATCTGACTTCCTTAAAGTCAAAATGAAAATAAATTCGAGACTTTATACAACCCTGCTGGCTTCAAAGGATGAAATCCAAGTACAGCCAGTGACAGGTAATGCCTCCGAGGCATTGCCCCAGCTGTCCTCAGCTGGCTGGCAAACCATACCAGTTTTATCCAATGCTTTTCCACTGAGAACATACCAGGGGAAAATGCCAACATATTTAAATAAAAGAGTTCAGTAGGGTGCTGTCTGTTGAACAGGATAACACGGAGTGAAATCCTGTGTGAGACAAATTCATGTGAAAAACAACAGAAAAAATCCCCTGGAAAACATTAATCCAAACCAGAGGTACGTACTATCTATAAGAAAACAGACAAACAGTATGAACTTAATACATTTTATGGATCTGAAAACATACCTAAAGAATAAAAGTCAGTTTCTTATATCCTTGTTTTACTTTTTCTACCATTAGATTAAAAATATATATGGAAATTTTCGGTTCTTTTTCACAAAAAGGTATAGCAGGTACAATGGTTTTTCAGGATCAAACCAGCTCTTTGCCAAAATAAGATCCACAGAGCATGGCATAAATTTATATAAATAAAATTTGATAACATAAGTTGTCTGTTTATAATTTAGTATTTTTCTGACTTTGTTATTCTGTAATTCAGAAGTTCCAGTCACACTCACTGAAGAGTTTGTTCCAATAACATCCCACAAATAGTCCAGTTCAATAATTTACAAAGTACCCATAGTCTGTAATTAGTTTGCTTGGACTGCTCTGTGAGGTACTTATGAATAATGAATGTATTTGGGAAACAAAAACAAAAGATCTAATGTATCTCTCTGTCCATATATCATATAGCACTGAAATATGAAAGTGTTCTTAAATAGATGACAGATAAGAGAAAAGCATTTTCTAGATGTGAATGTAACAACTTGCTTCTACCTGCAAATGATTATTGCAGGTTATTAAATAAAAGACAAAATTCAGTGCAAATGTTCTTAAAAATTACTGAAGTATTTTGACCAAACTCTTGAAAATTAATGCACAAGTAGAATATTATGGAATGGTGAAAGGATCTCATTCAGATAAAAATAAGATTTGATCAAGTAATACCTGACTTACCCTGTGGGAGTTCAGAATGCCATTGCACAAAGTCAACATTCTGCAGAGCCTCACACTGATAGGAAAAACACATGTCTGGGAAACAGAGTGAGCAAGTGAGCAGCCACAGCTGACCATGGCTCTTTCTGCTGGGAATATAAGGAAGCTGGGCTTTTTATCAAGTATGTGAATATGCATCTATGGTTTGAGGTATCACAGAAGATCTTTTGAGGAAATGCAGGATTTGGGGGGGTCTGGGTGTTTGGTGGTTTTGTGGTTGTGTTTGTTGTGGATTGGGGGTTCATTTCTGTGAGGGTTTTTTGTAGAGATAGAGAATAAAAATGGGAGCTCCTAGCTTGCTGTAATGCCAAGCAATTACATCTGCCACATGCCTCAGCCTGGATCCAGACAAAAAGACACAGAAATAACAGACTTGTTTAGGGAAAGCTCTTTTTAAATGAATCAAATGCTTAGAGGTAGTGCCAGGATGACAGTAACTGAAATGACTTGTTTTTCTCCTAAAACAGATGTATGACAACCCATGCACAGTGCAAGTTTACTCCCACCACCCTCCCAGGGCATTTGGGGCAGTGATGAGAAAGCTGTTACTAGTAAGAAAACCAGTAACCCCCCAAATTCTCATGCTTGAGATCCCTTCTGGAGCCAGTGTTCAGCTGTACAAACAACCTCAGCTTAAATTTAGTTGTGGAGACTGTGAAACATTTGGCTCGTTCCCCACTCACACATGTACATGCAGACATAGAGATCTGACTGAGACCCTGTTACTTGAAGTAGGAGAGTAGAAGGTTTCTCCACTGCCACATCAAACCATAGCTCTGAAGAGCTGTGTGCACCTTTTCTCTTCAGATATAAAACCTAAATTTTGAAAAAAAATTTTGGAAAGCTTTAGATAAGCATCCAAAACCTGAAAGCTTATTCCAACCCATTTTGAGTCGAAGTTGATATGGAAGTAGGCCAGTCTTCATTTTGATTCACATCTCTTGCATTCTGATGCTCCATGGCAAAAAAATTAGAGACTAGTGTAATTGAAAGCTTTATTTTGAAAGGACAAGTAGAAAGATTCGAGTACAAATTGATTTTAAATAGTCCTTGATGACAGAAGTTTAACTGCCCGCAGAGACTGAAGATGATCCTCCTCATTTTGGATTAATTAACAGCATCAGGTGCATTTTTTTTTCCATCCCCAAGTACATGGGAATAAACCACCTTGACACCACCATGACCAGCAAAGTGATGCCACAGCCCCATTCTGACAGAAAAGCAGAACTTAGGAGAATGTTTCTCCACACAAAATAGGTACATGAATAGATTTTCTTTTGCTGTCTCCTCAGTCTAACATATCATTTCAAAAATGACAGGTTCAGATAGTATATTGCACAACACATCAGATGTCTGCCTTGGTGAATATGATTTTACACAAATATGCAGCTTTTATGTCTGTATTAGTAGCATCATTGAATATTATTCTCCTAGATGGCAGGCATGCTGTTATTAAAGTATAATATCTAGGAAGGAAACAGCTCACTTAGGGTTTTCAGAAGGTATTTAATTTAATTCCTCTTCATAATTCTCACATTGCATTTGCTGAACTAAGAAAAAAAGGTTGGGAGTGTTATTTCAGGATGCTTAACTTATAATTATGTTCCTGTTTCAATGGCATTGCTTCTAAGGAGACCTCACTAGCTGCTAAGCAAACCTCTTTCTTATGGAGATTTCACTCCTCTCCCTCCCTATGACTAATTCACAGGATTTCTTCCCATCCAGCCCATGTTCCTCTCCTTCCCTTGAAGAAAACAGGTGACTAGGAACAAACATATAATTATTGGACTCCCGTTTTGATGGGGGAGAGAGGTTATTTTGCTTTGGCTTCATTCTTTTAGTGTACCACGATGTTTCTGTTTGCAGCATGGAGAATAATCTGTTATAGCAAAGACTTGCTGGATTGAGAGAGGGCTGTAATAGCCTCTAACTACTGAAGATCAGGAATAAGAATGAACAGGCAGGCTGGGCAGCTCTCTTCTTGCTGCTTCATGCTTTATTCCTCGGAGACCAACTAAAAACAGGCAGAAGTCATTACCCCTGTGGGTATGCACAGTCTGTTCCTGGGACTGGGAGTTTTTTCCAGGTTTGGATCCCAGCATGTCTTGCACACTCACGTTTCAATGTGTGCTCTTATGTCAGCAGGCTTCCCTACTTAAATTCCATCTCTCCTAGCAAGACTCTCTTTCCTCTCTCACCTCTCTGTATTAAAATACCTTTTTACTGTCCAACCTCCTGAGTGGTTCTAGGAAAAGCTGTAAATACCACAAAAAAACAAACAAAAACACCCCCAACCAACCAACCAACCAACCAACCAACCAACCAACTAACCAACCAACCAACTAACCAACCAACCAACCAACCAACCAAAGTGAACCCCCACACCCTAGTTTTCTCAAGTATTTGTTCTTAATGCCCTGATGGGTTTCCAAAGGGTCACAGATAGCAATTTCCATGAATGTAGTAACTGAGGATTTGCATTCACAAAAAAAATCTCGTCTAATTTTGGTTCTTACTCTCTCCAAAAAGTTTTCCAGGCTTGTAGACAGTCACAACTGCAATAGCAGTATTAATACAAAAAGCCTTTTCCTTTCACAGAATCACAGAATGGGTCAGGTTGGGAGGGACCACAGTGGGGCATCTGATCCATCTTCCCTGCTCAAGCAAGGTCATCCCAGAGCATATGGCACAGGATTGTGTCCAGATGGTTCTTGAATATCTCCAGTGAGGGAGACCCCACACCCTCTCTGGGAAGCCTGTCCCAATGCTCAGTCACCTGCACAGTGAAGTTTTTCCTCATGTTCAGGTGGAATTTGCTGTGCATCAATTTCTGCCCATTGCCTCTCGTCCTCTTGGAGCCTGGTCCATCCTCTGGATACCTTCCTTTCACACACTTAGAGACTTTGACTCTCAGTCATTCTTCTCATGGCTGAACAGGCCCAACTCTCTCAGCCTTTCGTTGTAAAAGAGATGTTCTTTCTTTCAGCCTGACAAACTGCTGAAATACAATTGCTCTAAAATGTTGCAGATAAAACCCAAGCCAAAAAAGGAAAATCCTAAAAGCAGTTCTTCATGGGTGAGGAGAAAAGTTTTATCTCCAGGCAATTTGGAAGCAAAAGTGTGACAAGTGCAGAACACAGCCATGCTGTGTCATGCAACAGGGTCACCCAACTTGGCACCCTGTTTTCAGCACTCAACCTCTGTTTAAGATGACAGGTAAGCAATTCTAGAAATTATCAACTTGAAAATATCCTTGGGGCTAACATCTCAGCTGCTGAGCTCTGTACTGCTATTAGATCTATTTCTTTATCTCCCTTTATAACCTAATTTTACTTGCATCCAAGAGTGCAGGAGGTAAAAAATAAAAGAAAGAAAATCCATATTTTCTGTTGACTAAAAGGATGTTTAAAGGACTCCTTTAAAATGTGGTCCATCCTCTCAACCTCCAATTCACAAGACTTCACTGAAAAATAGTAGGTATTTGGGAATTAAAAACATTGAATTTTTTCAGCCTCACAAAGTATACAGAAATGCATGCTCTAAATATTTTTGTGACAACCAGTGCTAAGCAAGCCATGTCCTCTCCTGCCATTGACTCACACCCATGCTGTGCTCCTCTGGAAGTTGCAAATTATGCTGTAGAAAGAGCATGATGAGGAGCAGAAACAACAGAGCTCAGATAAAGCTTCAATCTACCCTCCTGGAAAATCAGAACATCTATGCTTACTGGAAAACTGTTGGGATTTTTGTCTCAGAATGTCTTTAACACATTGCATTGATGCTGTACATCACTAGAGAATAAGTCTGTGCAGTGGGAGAAGACAAACTCAAACAAGAAAGCATAAGAAAAACTTAGGGGAGTGTTAATAACAGGATTGAGACACTCCTATAGCACACAAAAAAACCCCTATATAGTAGGAAGTCAGATCAGTTTTTTAATGATGATAGACAGAACAAGAGAGAAAAAAAATTATGAGCATTACCTGGGAAAAAGAGCACAGAATGAGTACAATGCAGTCATGTGCTATTTGACCTGGGTTTTTATTAAACATATGGCATTGTTCACTGCTGGATTTGGCGTCACTAACCTGACCTAGAAAATATGCTAGTGATGTCTTGGAAAAAGTAATGAAAGCATTTCCAACTTTAATTACTTTCCCCAGCCAAAACCATAATAGCTAATACTGACAGAGCCAGTGCTCCTTTTTACTCATTTTTAATGATAAATACAGAAAATTTATCTAGTACATCTGCTATGCAATAAACAATAATTTTAATTAGATGAAAAGAATTCTTACTTTCTCAACTTTCAAAACCATTTTAACATCTGCTTTAACTCAGAGTGGAGCATGGTGAAGGTCAGTCTTTGCAGAAATTGCAGAAAGAGAATCTTGACACTGCAGACAGAAGGAGACAACCCAGACTGGGCACCTGAACAGCAGACAGAAAGAGAGAGGAAAAGGGAGATGGGGAAAAAATCCTACAAGCAAAATAACCTCACCCAAGCCTACCCCTTAAGGCAACTTATTTTGAATTCTTTTTCTTCATCTTCTGATTATAGCAGTCATTTGAAAGCTGATTTGGGGCCAGTAGACTCCTAATACATCTGCTTGTCCCTCATGCTAAGAGATAAGGTTATTCCAGCAGTCCACAAGAGCTGAATACTTTGAAAAGTGCATTGTCTCCACTTAAAGGCTTTCTTTCACCAAAGCAGGTTCAAAATAACTATACATTGGTTGAGAAACAATCTTCTGGTAGAGTCATTTAGCAGTTAATATTTCGTTAAGTACTCCAAGACTAAAGCATTGTGTAAGAGACTGGGCTACTGCTGTTATCCCATAATGTCCTAGTGGTAGTTCAACTTTGGGAGTGTTTCCTCTTCTAATCCTAATTAAAAGGTGGTACCCCAGCTAGGAAATACATCCTTACTGGTGTAAATTTATTACTTTTGAGGGGCAATCCATATGATAGGAGAGCTGAGTTGATATCAGCTTGACATTGTGCACCATGAAGTTGATTTGTGGAAATGCAAATATTTGAGCTCTCTGAAGTTTATTCTTGTCAGTTAAGAAGTGCTCAGCACACCTTGGCATCAAAAGGAATTACATGTGGCTCAGACTCATCTCAGTTCTGAACATTCAGGAGACCTGTAAATGCATTTGTGGGCTCTGGATTAAGCATTTAAATCTCAAATAAAATTAAAATCTTCAAAGTGCTGCAAAAGGCAGGAAGATAAACTGTAGATAATGATGGGAGTCTACTGCAGATCCATTAAAACCAGAAAAAAATGGCAAAACACACAGGCATCACATCTTTTAAAAGCCAAGGAGAGCTCACTGAGATCACTAAAAGCCAAGGTTTTTCAGGTGTATTTTTGACTTTGCTGTGTCATGATATGCTACAAAGCCTGTTAAGCACTACCAGAACATTTAAAGCATTTGCAGGGCTTGAAAATGCCCTACTTGATTTTCTGCTTCCCACAATCTAGACAATTTCACCCTTGATTTTTCTATATGCTTCTAAAGTCTAAAAATAGTAAAATAAAACAAAATAAATCTAGGGATGTTTGCTTCCTCAAAAAGGAGGAATGAAGTCCAGCTGAAGAAAACTGATACAAGAATGATGAAATTAACCTGACAAAGGGGAAGCCAAAACTTGAGACAATGTATGGAAATGCACTGGTAAATCAGAGTACACTGGGAGCAGGGGTGGGCTCCCCCTTTCAGTGGAACCTGGTGCTGAGCATGAACCCTGCCAAGTGAGGAAGTTCAGGTGGGGGAGTGACTCATCTGTGTCACAGCTGCTCCCTGGTAAGAGGGAACTCAAAATCCCACCTATTCTGCAATGAAGACAGTCAAAACTTTTATCTTACAAAGGAAATAAATCAGACTTTTGAAAGACATATTTCCAGCTGCCTTTGAAGACATGGTTCATGAAATCCAAGCAACTGAATCAGGGGGAAAAAAAAGATAAAATGACCATGTAATTTCTTTGCTCTCCAACCCACTGCTTCCCACATCAGCCTCTGCTCTCTGATGACTGGGACAGCAGCAGTGGGAGAGACAAGACTCTGACTTACAATAATCTTCCTGTGCTGAGTGCATACATGTCTGAACATATAGGTAACTCCCATCCCTGCACACTTCTCATTTAAATCCACCAGGGGCAAAAGCTGGGATGAACATGCACAAGGGTAGGAGGATGTTGCAGCAGTGGTGTCACGAGCAGCAGCTCAGGGTTCTCCTCTTGCTATGTACGTACAATACAATAAATATACATCTAATGAGGCTTAGAAGTTACATTTCTTTCCTTTCCTTCAGCTCCTTTACACTTATGCTCCAGGCCTGTGAGATTATGAAGTTCTTGTGTTTCAGAGCTGAACAGCTCAGGTCAGTAACCCAGAATGTAGGAAACTGGTGAAATAACCACATATGCTAAACAAATCAGCAGGGTCAAAATTGGAAACACAAACACATGTCCCTCTGCAGTCCTCCATCCATCCACCCCACCCTGCTGCCCTTTCTCTGTGGATGTTTCAGTCAGAGTAAGAACATTTTCTCGTTTTGAAAAATCAAATGCCTGATGGGATTTGAAACAGTGGAATGGCTCTCAGCATTTTATTTATTTTAAATTTCCACACAGACACCTTTCCTGTACCTTCCCAAGATAAAGGGAGACATTAATAAAACACCTTTAAGCAGGTTTGTAAAACACACAGCACTGCAGGACAGCAAGAGTGCAAAGTGCAGGCAGCTGTCTGCAGGCAGGTGATGGCAATGTCAGCACCTGAGGCAGCTCCCCTGCAGCTTGTGCCAGCCCTGCCATCGAGGCCCTGCACCAGGCATGGAGCTCTAAGGCTGCTGCTTGGCAGGTGGAGACTGTTCTGTGTCTGCTCCTGAGTGCAGTAGTGATTTTTGGGTGAATTTTCTACTTATTCATACTGAATACAGCCATTACCTCCTGTATTTACGCAGCCAAATTTGTGGGGGAAAATAAGGGTATTTTTGTTCTGTCTTGTGGGCAGCACAGTACACTTGGGACTGGGTCAGTTTTTATTTCTTAGCAACCTTTCAGAAAGGGCCTCTGACAACATGCTTATTTTCCAGTGTGCTCTAAAGAAAGAGAAAAGTGAGTAATGGAACATTTTTTTTATATTTCATTTGAAGTTTGAGTCTTGCAGTCTACAAAAAAGCAGATAGTAGATTGCAATAAATAAGCTTTATGCCCTTGCAATGAGAATAGATTTTCCTTAGTTTCATTAAAGAATTTTATAAGTTCTGCAGATACTTTTCTTGCATGAGTTAGAAAGGATGTTGGTTTCCCAGATTTCTCTGAAGAACACAGCACCTGTCTGCTGCACCTCTGGGCCATCCACTCAGTTCCGAGAGCTGCTGCTGATTCTGGAGTCATTGCTGCTACTTAACCATTGTCTTAGCTATAATAATCTAATGCCACAAGAGAGACCAAACTCATAGGAGGGGGGAAAAAACTGTGTAGTTTAACCAACCAACATTGTCAAGGGTGATAAATATAAGCAAACAAACAATACAAGACACACTTTCAAGCACACAGGCTTTTCTTCAGGCCTAAATCAGCAGCCATCCTGCTAAAGTCGAGTTGTGGGCTTCTGAATAAAGTTTCTGTTTATAGCATATAATGGAACTTCCTAAGGAAGGAAGGGATTGAGCTAAAATGAAGTTCTGGGGTGTTGAGGAAACTTAGTGATCTGGAGCAATGACCAGGTCAAACGAGCTGAGCTAATCAACCCTTTGGCCTTTGAGAATGCAAAATGTGAGAAAATTCCAGAAGGAAAAGCTGATTTTTTTGTAACCAGAGAAATAAATTCAAGACCAATCCATGAAAAGAAAGAAAGAAAGAAAAAAAAGAAACCTAATTTATAAAAGCTCAAAAAGACAAAAAGCAGTTTTTTTCCTCCTCCGTGTTGTCATAGGAGAGATTGATAGCACCATTATAGCAAGCCTCAGGATTTATAACTTAGATGTAGAAAAAACAGACACATTTTTGGGCATGATTCAAGATCTAACGAAGAATATAGGCTGAGATAGCCTCACATTACCCTTACTTTTTATAGAGGGGAGGGGGAAAGAAAAAAAAGATGGGTTTCGCACCTCATTTTCTGGTTGGAATGAATCTTCTGAAGATTTGCATTCTTACTCATCAAAAGTCATGTGCTAAAATGGTGAGGGGATAGGACCAGAAAATTTGACAAGATGGCCAACATCAGAACTTAACTTAAAGAAGAAAGAAGATAGAATTACGTTTTCATACTGAATTTTATTCTCAGACAGCAAAGATTGAATTCTGGTAGCAACAACATACATTTCCATTAAGAGCAAAGGTTTTTTTGTATAGATGGGATTTGCAAGGATATCTGTGTACACAAAGAAAAGAGTGAATTTACAAAGACCTTTGGTTTTTGCTTTAGTGCTAATGCAGATAGGCTTAAAATGAACCAGGAATAACACAAAACAGGGTAGCTCACCTTGCTCTGAAAATAGGGCAAGTGCAGAATAAACACAAAGTCACCAGAGCTTTTATCAGGGGGAGCTTGAACAGATGAACTAACATGCTACAAAATCTGCGCCCTCACTTTTGTCTGCCCTCAACTTCTAAGATTGCAAGGATAAGACAATGGAAAACAGGTAGTGGCTTGGGGTTATGACTTTCTTTGGCCTTGTGGACACTTGGGTCAAACTTTTCACTCCTTCACCACAATGGCAAGGAAGTCTTGTCCACATACATCATCAGGGGCTCAAGATACTCAAAACCCTTGCCCTCAATCAGGCTTCTCAGGAACAAAAATAGCAGGGGCTAGGTCCATGAAAGAGCAAGTTCCCCAAGGCAGCAAGTAGCTCATGAGGACACCCAAGTGCAAAAATATCTGTATTTTCAGGGTAGATGAGTGCTTGCCATTCGATTGTGCACTGTGCATGCACCTTGGCCCTTGGCTGCACGGCTCCCTTGGGGCTGTTTCAAAATATCCTGCCAGAAGTTTCTCCATATGTTCCATCCCAAGGACAGGATTTGGCAAATGTTCTGCTAGTAACTTTAAATTATCTAAGGAATATGTCTGTCATCCCTCAGAAGGCATGAACCCAAATGTATTTTGGTGAATAAATTCCATCTTTTCCAGACATTCAAAGCCATTTCTCTCACTGAAGGCACCCTGAAGACTGTAGCAAAAGGGTCTCTCTCCTCCCCTTTAGTAAATTTACTGCAGCTAAAAACCAGTCAAACTACCACCCCTCATGATCAGAACACAGACAGCCTTGGGAATAAGGTGGGATTAAAAAAAAAGCAAAGCGTAGGAATTCATACCTGTGTGTAGAAAAATATTCAGCATCAACATCAAGACCAAATTGCTCTTGTTCAGCCCTTGAACATGTTTTGAAAGCTTCAGGAATCTAAATACTAAAGTGTAAAACCCTCCCATAAAAGGTGGGATGCAAGAGGCAATGTAGTCCAAGACATAACCAACATGAAGCACTGAGGACAGGAAACTCGGAAGCCTTATGTTGGCAAGTGGGTGTACTGTGTTAGAGTTGCCATTAACACCACTAAATCAAAGCCTTTTTCTTGTGTGACAGAAAACACAGTGTGATATGAGCCCATGTTTTTTTTACAATAAACTTGTTAACAGTATTTTGACAGGAAGGTTGCCACTACAGAATTATCATGTCAGGGTCAGCACCTTATGTTCTCCTGCTGTCAGCATAAGGCCATCTCTGTGGCTGGCCAGTTGCACAATCAGCTGTGTGCCCAAACATTAGAATAAGAGACTCATAGGATAACTCAGGGTAGAAGGGACCTTTGGATGTCTCTAGCCCAGTCTCCTGCTCTTAGTATGATCACCAGTGAAATTAGAAGAGGCTGTTCAGTGCCACGTCCAGGTGGGGCACAAAAACCTTCTAGGATGAAAACTGTACAACTTTACTGGGCAGGCTCCTGGCTGAGCACAGCTCTTTAACTGCAGCCCTCTGAGCACAACTCTCCAATAAGTTGTCAACATACGTGGTGATCCAAATATCCAGATTTGATATTCCAACCTAGACACAAAAACATTGTGGGAGACACTGCTGAAAACATTACTAAAGTCCAGGTAAGTGACACCCACTGCTCTCCCCTCATCACAAACCTAGTCATTTTATCACAGAGAGCAGTCTGGTCAAGCATGGCTTGCTCTTGGTAAATCCACTTCAGTAGTGCCAAATGCCATCATCTTCTCCCAGCCACTCACAGCAGCAGCCCCAGTGAGACACAGATTTGTCTGCACTGGCTATAGAGCTGCAATAACCATCTCTCTGCTCAGGATACTGAATTTCCTCATTTCCACCCTGAGAGAGCTGCCTGTCTTTTATCATTTGAAAGAAATCTGATCCCTGATTCAGGGTTGTGGAGCCTGCTGTGTAGGTTGCCTCTGGCTGTGTGGGTCAGCTTGTCTCCCTGTGCTTTAGTTATTCATCCCACAGCACTTCAAACCAGCTCACGAAGACGGACTGATGCACTCAGAGCTTGATGCTGTCTGTGGAACACTAGCAGCAGCAATACAAGCAAGGCAGAATCTTACTTCTCCCCCTCCTTCTCTGACTGTATGTGAAGACAATGATAAAATATTTAAGCCCACTCCATGTTTAAATCCATCCACTTTCTGTTATGGTCTCCATGCATATGCTCATAGCTGGCTCTGCTCACCTTTGAGACTGTGTTTATGTGACACTGTCACCCTGCACACACCCCCTGTCCCAGTCAGCACTGAGCACCTCACATGCACAAACCAAACCCACCTTCACACTTTTCCTTTCCAACTCTTTTAAATTATTAACTGTTCTTCCACATACCTCTGGATTTTATAAATTAGGTTCATTTTTACCATGGACCAATCTTCAATCCTTAATATAGTAACCAAAAACTTTAGATGACCTTCTGAGCTAAAGGGCAGAAGATTGTTCAAACATTTTATTTAAGAAGATAGAAAACAGAACACAACATTGTAACACTACTTACTGTCTCTGTGTTTTGGATAATGCTTGAGAATTGCTAATGCATCACATTACTCAGGAAATACAGATTAAATTAAAGGTTAAAAGTCTAAGTTGGGAATAGGGAACCAAAAGGTTTGGGAATTCCACCCCAAGCACAGGATGCAGCAAAAGGCCAAATCTTAGAACTGGGAGAGGAGAAGGGAGGTGTTGGAGAGAGGCCAGAAATATGCAGTCTATGTTTTATAGGAGCTGCAGTGAACAGGAATGACACTATTCCAGAGCAGAGGGATTTTAATGCTACTGTTTCAGTTTAAGGCAGCATTTTATGTATACACATAAAAAACTCCTGCACACACACAGGCACATGGGTACATCATGAAGACCTGTAAGTAACAAGATTATAGAAAAGAAACAAAGGCAACAAAAGATCAAATAAGTTGCTGATTCAGAGTATGTTGTAAAAAAAAGGGAATATGTTGGTAAGCAAGCAAAAAAGCCATTGTGGTTGTTCAAACAAGGAAGTGCTGAGACTAAACATGGCCTTTATTAAATATGGCTGTGTTTGTGCCATTTAATGAAACAAACACTTCTCTCAATTTAAAAAACAACATTTATTTTCTGGCTATAAATTTGGCCTTCAGCTGCAGGAGACACAAGAATAGAGAAAAAGCTAACAACATTTCAGAAGCACTGCTAGGGGCCTGGCTAGAGCAGGGTCTCTGGAATAGTAAAATTGCAACCACACATCTTTTGCAGCTAATTGTGCAATCCTATTTTTTTTATCCACTCAAGAGGCATTAAAAAAAGGAGGTCGTAAAAGCACTGCTTCAAAGATATTGGGAAGAAGTTACACTCTTGCTCAGATTATCCCCTACAGCCACTGTGATTTTTGACTTGTGTCAGGCAGTTAAAGCTCTTCATTTTAATATTTTGAAAACTGGGAGGGGTGGGAGACAGGAGAAATTTCATCATATATTGTTTTTTTAAAGTACAGTGGAAAAATATTAAAATTATCATGGCTCCCTCGTCTACAGAAGCACCAAGGGACACATTTAAAAGGACAACTGGACTATCATTTTTAGCATGTGAAACAGCAAACTCTTGACCTCTTATGTGACACGGGGGAGGTCTACAATAAATTGGCAGATCCTCTGGCTCAGAGCAGTCAGTAGAGCTCAGCTGTCCTGAATGGCCCAGTACACAAGACATTCTCCACCAGAGGTAGCAATGGCAAGAGAGAGAAAGACCAAAAAGCATAACTTCAGGGGAAAGACCAGGAAACAAAACTTTAGGGAAAGTATTACATAGGTAATTTCTTGAGGCTGATTGCTCCAGATGCCTAGAGCACTCAGTGAGGGGAGACTTGTCCCTCTGAGGTATTCCAGAGCACTGAAACTAGCCACTATTTTCCCAAATAACCCCCAGAACAGGCTCCCCTCTCCAGTGACTTTTGTGAACTATGGAAGATGAGAGTTTGTGGTCTAATGCTTGAGTCTGCTGATTCACCTTACTGGGGGCTGTCCTCCAGTACAAGACAAGACAGCCAATCACCCTCAAAAATGGGAGTCAAGAGGTATTTCTGACTTTTGTCTCTTTACCTCTCTGTTTTTTCTCTTTCCACCTTGTCTGTCATGCTCAGTCATGACTTAACCTGACATACCTGGCAGCTGCTGGAAGCCTCTGCGAGCAGATTCAGCTCAGCAGCCCAGCAGAAAAACCCAGATTATGTTTCTGCAGGTTTAGTGGGCTAAACTGGCATAGGACAAGGTGTGACAATCCCTGACAACTGGAAAGAAGGTGGTAGCAGCCCATAGCTTGGAGCAGGGGAAGCCAAAGCAAGCAGTGGCAAACAGATCAGTGAAATGGTTACCACCTTGTCCTTTCTCACAGTGCACTGGGCAACTCAAGCTTGGAAACTTCTTTCCAGGTAGGGAACAATTTAGGTGTACATATATCTATTTTATAGCCAACCATTAACAGCCCTGAAAAATCAAGTGGCTTAGAGCAAACCTTGTTTTGTATATCACTGCAGAATTGTAGAGCTATTACTCAGAAGCAAGATAGGTGTAACCCAAATTTTAGGATAGAAATAAATTACCACCTTGCAATCTAAAATGCTATTTTCAAACTTCTTTTAAAGAAACAAAACCACACTTGCTGATGTGCAAAAGCAAGCAAATTTAAATGAAAAAGCACACTTTGCTCACCATTTTTTTTCTTACTGAACTATGACAAAAGCTGTCAGACTGAAATGACAGAAAATGCAGATAGATAAAAGCAAACCTTTCCCTAAGATCTCACCTATTTTTCATTTTAAGAATATGGTCTAGTCATAGTTTAACACATTCATATAAAGGGAAACAGCTAAAAATCATCAGCACAGTCTTATTTTTCCATTCATCATGCTCTATCACCACTGGACACAGGCACTATAAATCCAGGCTCTCAGAAAATCCTATTCCCTGGAGAGTTATAAACTTGGGAGCAGCATTTCTTGAGTCAACATGTAGAGGGAATTGGAGAGCAGCATCCTACATCCTTCCAATTTGAATTCATCACCAAAGCCAGGAAAATCAGTGTACAGAGGGCAAATTCCAAGGCAGTAGCTCAGGTGGACACACACCCTCTGTTATTTCCTACTCTTTAAGCCATATACAGGACTTACAGAAAGATCATGTTTTGTGTCTTTCTTAACAAACTCTGCATCCTTCAGCTTAGAAAATAAAAGAAGATGCAGAAAGGCTTTTATTACTACTCATTTTTTTAGAAGCAAAGCTCATTTGCTCGAAGTCTCACACAAAACCTGCGGTTGAACAAATTATTTGAGACAGGTTCCCCCCTTAGAGAGGCACACTGAGCTGTACAGCACACAGCACTTTTCCTTCAGGCCTGAAAGGAATTTATCCCTGGCAGTTATAGTGATAGAACTGCTGACTTTGTGGAAACAAGAAATGCACTTTGATTTCTGAAGTTTTAGATAGGAGATCTTTTTATCTTCACAATCCAATATAACAGTTCTATTTCTTCATCCTAAAGTTGAGCTGTGACAAGTTTTATGTTTCAAAGCCAGAAAAGACCAAACAGCAATGAATAAATGGGTGATGAAAGAATAATCCAGTATTTTCAGTGGCAGAAGTTCTTTTGCACCTGGTATTTCATGGATAAGATTTATTCCTACCACAACACACAGATACAATTGTGGTACCAAAACCAGCTCAAGGACAGAGGAAGCAGGGGAATGCAAAGCATCCTGTGGCCTTACTCTTCCCTTCTGGAATAATATTAAACAATAATTGGAGGGTTCAGAGCTTGAAGTTTCTGCCAAGGTCTGAAGGGAATTTATAGTCTGAGATCCTATTGAAAAAACAATGAACACAGCAGAGAGGGAGATTGTGCCTTTGTATATTTGTTAGCTGCTAACTTTATTTACACAAAGAACTAAACAAAAGGAACAAATAGCCATTGAACAGCATTAACATTTCTTGGAAAAAAGATTTTGGTATCTATATTATAGCCACTTATTCATTTTGTTGTAACACATATAAATAGTTCAACCAATTCTTAGTGAAAACCTAAATCAAACTCCTTGAAACTCTTCTTCTCTACAGGAAACAGAACTGAGAAAACAAAGCAAAACAAAACTATTTATACAACCTCTATTCTCCAGCAGTGAAAAAAAATGTGGAAATTCTTTAATTTATGGTTAATATCAAAAAGATAAGCATACTTCAAAAATTTATTATACAATATTTTTTCTAGTGAACGTCAGTAGTTGGTCATGTATATATTTACCTTTGTCATACAAGTTCTTCTTAAGGTCAGTGCTGAAGCATGCTGCATGCAGGCAATTTTATCTTTCCTACTGAAAAAGAATAAATAAAAGAATACATCTAAGGCTTGAGACACCACTTCTATATCCTTTTTAGCCCAAACGAATGAGAGAGGGAATAGAATTTAGATTGACTGGTCCAGCACGCAAAATTGCTCAGCTTCTTATTCTGGTAATTTAGAATATTCCAGTAAGTGGGTGTCATACAAATCTGAATATAAACAATTAAATAAAACACATGCACACCTAAACTGTCAGCAAATAATAAATTCAAATAATTCTGTTCTTTGAAACTTCTTCTACTGTTGCTTCTAAGTTGTTCATTAACCCCTCGCTCCAAGTTTTCCATCAAATACCCAGTTTCAAATGATTTTTGAGATATTGGGTGACTGCTAAAAAAATTTGACATTTTTGTGAGAATATGTTATGTCTGACAGCATTTGATGGAGAAATTGGAAGAGATTCTAGTTTCATTTCTATTGTGATTAGAACCATTTGGAGTTTTTCTGATGAAAATGTTTTACTATCACTTGGTAAAGCTGAAGTCAGAAAGAAGTTTTCACAGAACTAGAGTTCATTATAGCCAGACAACCGACACAAGTCACTACAGAGCTCAGAACCTCTAAATTTCAGCTCAAGCCAGGACTGTGAAGCATTCATCAAGGCACAAAGATTAATCTATATCTCAGGACTACCTGGACCGCACTTTTAAAAGGGTTGGGATTTCCCGAGGTAATACTACACAAGCAGTCATGGACAGTGTGCTTGTTAGAAAAACTTAACCAGTCTCCAAGGGTCTTGGCATAGGAGCCAGAGCTCTGAGGATTTAGTCAAAGAGAGGTTTCCTGCCTTCCAGGAGACTTCCATAAATGTTTGGGTAGAGATTCTGAGTAGCTCCCATGCAACTGAGATTATACTAGTACAGAGACAGGTAATCAATTTGGATCCAAAGGACTGCCAGCTACAAGCCAGTCTAAGGGAATGCAGCAGGGAAGAGATATGGATGGCTTTTATTGACTACTCCAGACCCTGGAGAAAAAAATAATGCAATCACCTGTTTCAAAGTTTATCCTACTTTTTTCTGAAAGGAAAGATTTGGCTACTTTCTTAGGGCCATGAATTACAAGTGGAGGCACAGATAAATCAGCTGTCTCAGGGACACAGCTCAAGATGTATCCCTGCCTTTAGCATTTCCCACAGCCTGGCCAGGATGGCTCCTGTCTCTTCTGTGACACCCAGCTATGCCATCCACTGCAAAGGGAGTAAAAGCATCTGATGGCATTCCCCAAATGCCATCCTACACAAAAAGCCACCAGCTGGAGAACTATCTGTTCAGTCATTTGCAAGTTTTTACAGCTTTTTATAAAACTCTCTCAGAACATAAACCCCATGACAAAGTGGGACATCACAGGATCACTTTTTTACAGTCCTTCTAATTTGAGCTGTGCCCTCAAAAGACCAGGTACCTGTGCAGGGCTGTAGGGGGCCATGTGCCTGCTCTCAGATAGCAGCCTGCACTCTGGCAAGGCAGTCCTGCTCCAAACCTCCTGTAAATCCTTTAAACCCAGGTAGCAACAGCTGCTGCTGGAGAAAAAGAAGTGGAAGTTATGTATTTTTGAGCTCCAGGACTTTAAAGTCAGAGCTGCAGGACACAGCAAGAGAAGAGCAGTCCTGCTGCTTGTGATCAAAGAGCATTTAATCTTTTCTCCAGCTGACTGCATGGTCTCCCTCCTCCCCCCTTCCCTTTGACTAATCTCATTCCCAAACCTAAAAGAGAATCTGAAATAGAAATATTTATGTATTTACACTGGGCACACTCACATGGCTATCTCTCTCAAACATTTAAGGGAACATTAAAAAAAATCCTGTCTTTTAGGAATATTCACATCAAGAAAAGAAAAAAAAACCAACACAACAAAAAGCAAATTGCAGTGATAAAATTACTGTGAAACCTCTGCCACATTGTTTATTCACCCAGCAGTCCACAGGAGTTCACATCCTCAAACTCCCATATTATCACCCTGAAGTCATAGTAGCTAAATAAACACTAGTTCAGTTGGGGCAGACCTTAATTTCCCATACTTTACATACATTAATAAACATTTCCAGATTGTGATGGGGTTCCCATGTAACTAAAGATGGGCCAAAATGACATTATCACTGCCTGCTGAGTTGCACTGCCTGAAGTATTCTGTGGTGTTCCTTGAGATAGCAAGAAATCACCAGTCACATCAAAATGAAGGCAAATTTATTATTAGTTCTAACCGACATTTTATTCATGTTCAAATGACAGGATAATAGAACTGTTGTTTGACAGCTTGCTGAGAAAATTGTAGCTTTCATCATCTTAGATGATAAATTTTTCCTAAAATAAAATGAACTTATGGAAGAAATTGGAGTTGGGGTTTAGACAGAGAAAAGCATATGACAACTATTCTACTTAAATGAATCAATTTTGGTGATCTCACAAGAGGCAAAAATGCTTTGGTTCAAAACAAGCCAAGTCCAGATATCACTTAGCAAGTTAAATACTTGAAGCGGCCAAAATATTTGCAGAATTTAGAAGGAAAAGTGATAAACTCACTTTCGGATTGTTAAAGAGCTTTAGTTTACTGAAAACAATCAATTTTATACTTTTTTGCTGTCCTCATGTTCCAGAAGTCTCACACAAATGTGATTTTTTTTTTCTGGCAGCTTGATTGCAAAAGCCTATTAAGGCTGCTAAGCAACATCCAGTATTTGCTACAGGATTTTGAGTCTTGGATCTGAGCAGGAATTGTGGGAGTAGCCTTCCCCGTGGAGGGACCTCCCGAGCCCCCAGACTCCTCCCCCTGGTGGGCTGGATCAGCTCCTAAAGATCCCGCCCCAGAACTTGCCAGTATAGTTTAGGTTTCTGCCAAGTCATGGTGATCTGCAATTTCTGTGTTTCATCATTGGTTCTTGTGTTTGTTACTTCCTAATTGCTCTCCACCCCTGTTCTGGAACCCTCGTTGATGTACGGTTGCTGGTTGGCTTTGTACCCCTACTCCCTCCCCTTCTTCCCTCTTATAGGATGAGCCAGTCCGGCTCATCCCCAACTCTTCCCCTTACCCCTTCCCTGATTGGTTGTCTTCTCCATATAAAACCTCCTGCGCAGCCCTCATTCGAGGCTCTCGTGAGGAGGATCTAGCAGAGTAAAGCCTGTTATTGCCGCTCCGAGAGTCTCTCTCTCTTTACTCCGCCAGTCGCTTTTTCTTACTAACGGGGGTCTAGAAGGCCAACAAGAACCCTTTCCCTATTCCCTTACGCCTGGGTTCTGAAGCCTCTGGAGGGACTTGCTTCCTCCCCATTGGCAACCACGAGCTTAGCCTCTGGGACACAGAGGTTTTCAGACCACCAGCAACCTATCCCAGGTTGCCTCCCCGACCCCCCGGGGCACCTTGTATTGGCCCCGAAACTATAATTATTAATTTTTATTTTTATAGGAATAGTTTTCTTTTGTAAAAGAAACAGTTATATAGGTGACTTTAAATGTTTTAATAGACCAAACAAGGAAATTCCAAGACCTCCCAGAGGACTTGAAAAATAAAGTGCTAATCAGCATTGGGTGAACAGGTTTCTCTTTGTGCAAAGAGCATTACTGGAAAGTTCTCTTTTCATATCTCAGTCTTGGCATGAGGAACAGAAAACATAAGCATTCTTACAGCTGTCAAAAATGAATTTAAGGCTGAAGAGTTTCGTTCACAGAAAAATAAAATAATTGTTTTTTTTAATTTAAAGGATTAGTTTCACCTCAAGTAAATAATTCCATTCCAAGACAAATGGTTATTTTGCATTTAAAATTAACAAACTGTGAAAAATAATCATTTCTGCAAGTACTCCACATCAACATCAATTCAATCTATGCAACTTTCCAATTTGCAAAGGTGAGAAAAGCAAGACAGTTTACCAAAAGTAACTCAGAATCCTAAAACAAAACACCAACACCAAACAAACAAACAAACAAAACCCCCAATAAACAAACAAAAAAACAAGAAACCAAACTATCCATATGTTGATGTCAATAAAATTATAACATTTTCTTTCCCAGGCTTTATCCCCAAATGCTAATCTCTCGGAAAACATGAAATCAAGACTTTTCCAAAACTTGCCAGAGATCTAGAACTTCTTTGAGACTACTTAGGACACTTTTGTAATTGCAAAACAATTAATCCAAAGATCATTAAGCCATATTTTATTTTAGAATATTTATTATAACCCGTAACAATTAAGCCACAAGTGTTGATGTGTAAAATTAGTATTTCTTCAAACTTCAGGCCAAGTCCATGACCCCCAAGCCCATGTTCTGTGCTAGTCCTCTCCTTTTTATGTTTTCCTGAGTTCTCTCAGGGGTTATATTTTGTCTTGGACCCTGTTCTGATCCAGGAGCCAAGCAGAGCAGATCCCAGGGCATCACTCTAACACACCTACACAAAGATAACCAGACCCTTCAGACAACACAGTCACTGCTCTTTACTTTCAAAAAACAAATAGGAGGCACCTGCTCCTACTTTTATTAGGCTAGTGGAGTCCAAATGGCATTTAGACCTGTTCCATCTCAATGAGATGAAGTTTCTGTCATTATATTCTCCCCTTTTAACGTCTGGACAAGAATCAAATGCTACCCAAAGGCAGAGGTCAGCTGAAACAGCTGAAATTTCAGGTTCCCACTGAACAACTCTCAGAATGCTGAATGAGAAATGACACAGACCTTTCTGAGTGAGTGACTTTACATATACTTCCACTGCTTGTCTACACTAGGAAAGCAGTTAGCAATCCAGGGAAGAAAAAATTAATTAAAACAATAAGAGAGGGGGAGGGGAGAAAAAAACAAAGACAAAACAGACTTGAAGAAAAAAAATGTGATACTGAACAAGTAAGTCAATTAAGACTCAATGAACTGATGGGAACATTCTGACAAAAAGCAAATATTATTGTCTTTTCTCCTGTTGGCTTTACTACCCAAGAATGCTCCCCATTTCAAACAACAGATATTTCTTTTACTTTTTAATTATTTCTGACTTACAGATGGTCTATTATAGAAGCCAACCTCAATAACTGCAAATGTTTAAAATCTAATGCTATAATGGATGTTGTTCAGCATGCCAAGAGACACAGTGGAGTGCTGAATATATTTGTTTGTTTACCTAAAATACTAAAAACCTGCCTGGTTGTGTCCCAAAAATTGTCTTTAATCTGAGGCATTTCAAGTTTTAGGACATCTCAGTCGCTGTTAAATCTCATTCCAGGATGTGAGAGAGGATACTTCTTGCCTTATACTTGACACTCCAGTTAAACGCAGCCCTAACGAAAGCGCTGCTGCAGCTACAGATTTAACTGTGGATGAGTGGTCTCTGTGCAATAAACAGCCTGGAGGAACAAGGTCAGCCCTCTCCTCCTCCTCCTCGAGCAGGCAGGAGCCTTCACCTTGAATCAGGCTGAGAGCTGTCTGCTCTGCTGCCAATACTGCACTGCCATCAGCAGCGCCACTGCAATGCTTTGAGAATGCTGAGTTCTGCTCAGGAAAACAGTGGAGCAGTTTCCATCCTCAATAACTTTGGAGGACAAATGTTCTAAACACAAAGGCAGCAGCTGAAGGCTGTGGCTGTCCCTGGCTATAATCTTTTTCATGCACTGCCAGGGATTCAGCCAGGGCAAGAGGAACCCATGTGCAGGAGCAACTTCTCCAGGTGTTGTGGCACATCAGCCTTGAACGTGCCACTGTCCTGCTTCCTGTGGTAAAGCCATGCTCTGGTAAATCTGAATGTGGCTTTAAAAGAAGATTGGAAGTGCAAGCAACCAAATGGAGACGTGCTCGAAAGTGCAACACACATTTTCATTCGCCAAGGCAAATGATAAATGATTCTCAACAGAAAATGTTATTTCAAGTAGGCCACTGCTCAGAAAAGCCTATTCAAATCAACAAAACACAGCTCCAAAATATTTAACCTCAAAAACTCATAAACAAGTTTGCTCAATTACAATTTATTTTCTTCAAACAGAAATTGGGCAAGAGTTTAAGAAAGACATGTACAGATTATGCTGAAATAAAGGTTGCAACCTCTTTGATTCAGCAATAGATAGAAGCATTAGATTAAGCCAAATTTTGCTTTAATTTGAGTTATTTTTGGTTCAAAAAGAATGTTTGTCTCAGAAGCCATCATTAAGAACTGAAGAGAAGAAAGGAATCCATATGGCAGCTGTAGGACTTAAAGAAGAAGGGAACGGAGATGGAAAAATTCAGACTCATAAGTTTGAAACAACATTTTTATAATGGAATTTATTTCCAAAGTGAGATATGAAGCTACGACTGGCTAAGACTTTAAAATTAACTAACTCACATGATAAGTAGCTCCATTTCAAAAAGCAGAGAAATAAAGCAGAAAGAGATATTAAGCTGCTAAAAAAGTGCCTTGTGTCCTTAGCAGAGTATTTACTGGGTCATAACAAATACCAGAAGTTGAAGAACATTATGCTTCACTCTGACAGCACTCTGAAGAACTATTTCCTCATAACCATGCCTGATTCATCAGGGCAGGAAAAGAACCTCTCTCTCTCCCAACTCTTTCCATATATGCACTTATGGCCCATGGAGGAGATTATTTGAGTGGCCAGTTTCTGCCAGTCCAGTTCTCTGATCACAGAACTTCTGGTGCAAAAACATGGTTCTCTTTGCTTCCTAGCTATCCACAAAGGCTATTTAAACAAAAATACCACAACAATTCAGAATGTGAAGAACTAGCACTGACACAACCACTGGATAAAATCTGGACAAACCAACTGCAGTCCTGTGAGGGAGCTGCTTGATTTGGTGCAGTTTCTCACCAAATCTGCAGTATAGGGCAGATTGCATTTCTTCTGGTAATAGTCTTTCTCCTTGCTTTCCCCTAGGAGAATGAGATATTGGGTTTGACTTCATATTGTCAAAAAATAGTGGCTAAACTCACCATGCTAAATCCATTGGGGGCTGACATTTCAGAGTCTTTTGTTAGGGTCCATTAAATTGAAAACAGTCTTCCCTTTTGTTAGTAGAGACAATAAATACTAATATTTACCTAGAAAATAAAATTAGATTCACACTTCGATTTACCAGTCTTTAAATCAACCAGTACCTGATGATTTATTATACAAAGTAGTTTCAGTGTTTTCAATTTTCATGAAGCTTGCTACTATATCGTTGAGTTATGCAAGGTATATGGGACGTATTAGAACTGAATGTATAATGACCATAAAAAATAAATCAATGAGAACCACAGAGGTGGATTATCCTAAAAGAATGCTATAGACATTCAATATTATTTCAGTTATGATAGACCATTTCTTCATATACTTGCAGTACACCTATAGAAAACTAATGTTCACTTATGTTTATTACCTAGAAAACTTTTCATGTGGGCCAAGCAACTAACTCATTAAAAAAAAGCATCCAATATTCCAGTTACATAGGTCAGATAACTCCAAAACCCCTTGAACATTCCCGGTGCTTTCTCCTAACAGGGCACTTATGCTGCTGTCTCATTTTTACATATCTGAGAGTGGCTGCATTTTGCTATAGGCAGGTTCATCTGTCACTCAGTGTCAATGTGCCACTTTCCTGGTACATATGTCAAATGTTGCTTGATAAGAGTTACCAAGGAAGAGAAGGAAAACAAGACAGTCATACACTTCCTTTACTCCAGACCATAACAACCAGACCCTTTTAAAATGTTCACAAAGAAGGAATACATTTTTCCTTGTTAGTTAAACATTCACAGCACAGCCCTGGCAAACTAGAGGCATGATCCTGGCTCTCACATAGCTTGTTTTCCATCTCAGTCAGGGCTTTACACTGAGCCTAAATTCCTCTCTCCTGAGAGCTGCTGCAATACTCAGGCATCAGATATATTCACAGCCACATCCTTGTAAGATCTGTTCTCTACACAAAGTCCACAAATTTCACCCAAGAAAGCACCTCCATTCTCTCTGTTTTCCTGCATACTTCTGCATAATGCAGGCAAGAGTCTGAATATCACTCCAATCCCTAAATGTATTAATAAAAGGTCACAGTTGATATTTGTTAATGAGGATAAGAATTGTGTTTCTGTACGTAAAAACATAAAACACAACTCCGTGGAACTTTTCTAAGCAACCCTTTTAAGGGTGAAGGATCCAGATTACAGAAGATCCCTAAGGCACACAGCCCCCAAGCAGGAGAAACTTCTGTAACTTCCTGCTGCACTGCAGGTCTGTCAGAAAAGAGCAAGAGAGAGAACTGCTGCATCAGCATTTTCAGGGTTTCCCTGCCTTGTCCTACAAAACTTGAGGTTGATTCACCACATGGAGCAAGCCCTATTTCAGAGACAAAGCAACCCTTTAGGTAGAATTAACTTGGCTAACTGAAGTGTTTAGAGGCAGGTATCCTTGACAGTGGAAAGAGTTCAGACCACTCAACCCACTGAGCAGATTTACCACTTCAGAAAGAGCATGTCCCTGATCTTCTGAGGAAGTGTCTTCCTCATCCTCAGCTCTGGGAGGCAACTCCTGACAGTGATGTGGCATAGCATGATCAACAGTGCTTGCCTTCAATATCCTAGGCTAGATATATTCTTCCTTCTTCTAGGTGCAGTGGATCCAGAGATCCTCCTTAGAAGCCTAAATTCATGGAAAACACTCTTCAAATGTCTAAAAGCATTTTTCACATACACAAAGCTAATTCTGGACAGAACTATTAAAAAAAAAATTGGGGAGGGGAAAGCAGGGTGACTGGATAGAAAATTAAGTCCTGTTATGCACTAGGAACTGGTTAAAAGCCAGAGAAGAGAAAATTTGTCATGGGAAAATACTGCCAGTAAACATAGCTGTGAATAGACATTCAGATCAACATTAGTCTTGTTCAGTTCTGTGAAGTAAACAGAGGAGATACACGAGGCAGGGAAAAAATATACCATCCTGATGACAGAGGTCACAGCAGGGTTATGGAGACAGCCAAAATAAACATGGCAGTGAAAATTGAATACAAGGCAGTAAGAGTGGTAAGGAGAAAAAAACAAGCCACGTACAGATAATTTCTGATCAACATTTCACATTTCACTTGAAAGACTTGCATGCTGTCACTCTGCAGCTCACTAAGGGAGCCTGCTTAGTGCATAGCAGTCAAAAATAGGCTGCATTAAGAAGGGGAAAAAGAAGTGAAAATGCAATGTCATTTACATAAAATCATGATACTCAACACTACTTGAATATTATATTCAGTTCATTACTTCAAGTCCAAGAAAATTATTAAAATAAGTTCTAGGAAAAGGGAGGTCTTGGCACCACTGACTGGCAGGTTCAGGGTTCCTGTTGAAATACTCTCATTCACAGGAAGCCTATAATAATGCACATTATATTTTCTGATAAAGGCATTCATTAGCATCCTTCACTTGCCTTCTTCTTGCCTTTTAAAATGTTAGGGTCTTCTAAATGCAGCAGGAATGTAACAAACAATGCAACCACTCAAAGCAGCACAGTAAAACAAGGGAAGACAATGTTTCTGTCTGAACTGGACAAATATTCCAGTATATTTACTCATAAAAGAGAAAATTAAGTTTGCTTTGTCTGACTTTGTAGCCACTTTCATTGAATGATCAGGCACATCAATGTATGGATACTAATGTTTATAGAAGGAATTTCAAATAATACCTTGAAAAGGGAAAAAATCACAAATATTTTGAATTCAGAAACATGGAAAACACAGAACCTATTTTGAGGATTCTGTGCATTTGAAAAAGGGCAAATGGAAGAGAAAAATAAGCGTCACTAACTGAAAATTCCTTTATCTAGTATCTGGACACTAGGTGGATATTTTAGTTCTGAAATTCCTCTCTAAACAACTTTTTTCATGAACTACTCTCCATATTTGGGGGAAGCAGGGGGAGAGTGGGAAAACACTTCAGGAACCTTGCTTTATTCAGTCACCTGTCACATCTGGGAAGGAAAAAAAATAAACCCAAATACAAACAAACAAAACCCACCATAGCAAAAATAACAGAACCCAATCCCTTGTATTATACTTAAGATTGGTCAAAACACTCTTGTGGCTTCATACTCTTATGCCAGTAGGATTCTGGAATCTACTGAACAGCCCAGTTGTGTTTATCATCTCACATACTTGCATTAATTTCTGTTTCCAAACTCCTGAGCATTGCTGCTGGTGGACATGCCAGATGGAGCAAGCTATGGGAACCTGCAGAAATTACTCAGGGGTTATGGTATTTCAATTCTTACTGTGCTGAGAGTAGGAGGGGAAGAACAAGCATAAATGTGTGTATTCACTTGGGAGAAGATGGCTTGGTCTCAACAATTGTCATTCCAGGAGACAGGGAGCACAGGTTCATCCTTCATCAGAAGACAGAATGAATTCCATGGCCAGTGACCAAGATGAATAAAACTTGTCTGCCTGTTACTTCCTCTGTCTCCCATTTAGTATCTTAAACCTTTCATAAAACTGTTCTATCTGACTTCTAAAATGGTTTAGTTTAATCCTAAGCATGAATTTCATATTAGAAAACAGAAGGAAAAAACATCCCTAAATCAATATTACTTGTTTTCTTCTGTTTGTCTGATTAATGGCTCAGCACAGCCCTTTCCACAACCCTTCTAATCAGTAGCTGCTTTGTGACTCCCATTGCTGGCTTCAAACAAGCCTCGTTAACTCCTAATTAATTTCAGATAATTGAATCCCTTCCACTTTTCCCTGGATGAGATGGGGGTCATTACAGAAGTACCAGTTGTCATTCAGGTGCCACCACCTCTGAAAAGCAAAGGGTAGATGGGGGCTGACACAAGGCAGCATTGCTCTAAGAGCTGAGCATGGACATGGGGCTGATGAAGCCTCAAGTGAGGGGAAGCAGGGACTGAACTATGACCATGGACATATCTGAGCAATGCTATAATACCCAAGGTTGTTAAACTTTTAGTATGAGAAACAGTCTAGCTACTGCCCCTATTTTCTAGCCAGAAAGGAGAGTTTAAGAGAGCATACAGATACTCCAGAGACCCTGAAGAACAGCTGGCTCTGCTCTAAAAGGAAAGCTAAGCAAATGTGTTGGCAGATTTAAAGTGACTTCCAGCTCACAAGGAAGAGCACATACAGTAGATTCTCCTCTCAGACAGTGACTTGAGGAGGCCACTCACAGAAAAGCTCTCCAGATTAAAAAAGCTCTTCTTAAAGAGACAGAAGTGCTGCTGCTTGATGAGTAGGTGAGCAGCAGATTGCTTTTCTCTCATTGCTGATGTGTAGATAGACTTGCACTGTTGCTTTACTTAAAAATGAGAAACAAACATGAAATTTTTCACTAATGTGGCTGTGGCACTCACTGTCTAGAGTGAAAGCCTCATCAATCTGCATGAAAAGCAAAGTTATCCCATGAAATGCACCGTGTTCTAATGGCCACCTGCTTCCACACCACCTGGAGAAGCTTTGCATAAACCTCCTCTGGGCACAGCTGTCTCTGAGCTGGTCTTAGCTCTAGCCTACCCAAAATCTTCCCTTTGGCTATAAAGCAAAAGGTAATTAACCAAAACAAACAATAATTTTATTTTCTTTTAATTGAAGAGGTTATATTTTCTAACACTGTGGTAGCACCACAAGTGATGCATGTGTTTTCAAACCCCAAAGGAAAATAAAATGCCTTTAATGACTTTGAATAGGATGCTGTTGAAGACAGTACCTCACTGTCCCCAGTGACAGCAGCCCTTACTTTTCCAGCTAAACCTTGAGCTGCAAGATGAGAAATCTAAGACAAATTTTGAGGCTCCCTCATGGCAAAGAGCTAAATCTGATTTTCTGATACTTTGTACCTGAGCCTTTGGATTGGGTTAAAAAACCCTCTAAGTTGCATTTGCCACTAAAGATCTGCTGGCCTGGAATAGGTGAAACATGCTTGATATATGAAATCCTAAGCTCTTCTCCATTATCTACAATTTTGTAATCCATTCTGATGCACACTTTAAAAATAAAAGCAACAGTATGAATGTTTATCTAATTAATTGACCTTGAGCTGATTTTGAATTATTCTGTGAAATACCTTTAGGAAAATTTACTGTGATTAACTTTCCTTTCTTCTTTTGTGAGCTAGTGGCACACAAAGTTAGAGCAAAGGCAGTGTAAAATCACTGCTGTTCTGTTAAATACAGCTGTTTGCCCACAATAAAGCTTCAAGGCAGTAGATCACTTGTACTGAGGACAACAGGAGAGCAGCCAGAAGTTCATCCTAACTGTGCTTGGGTTTTTTGTATCAAATGAGAGAAACCTGAAGTGCCATGCTGTAAGCAAGATTTCCTGTTCATTCTCTCCCAGAAATGACATGTTTGTTTATAGCAGGAGTTAAAGCATTCTCATCTCTGCCACAACTATAACAATAAAAAAAAATGACAAAAATAGAAGAAAACTGAGCTTTCCTGTCTAGTAAAAGGGTTTTTAGTTTTACAGATAAGCTACAAGCATCTATAAAATAATAAGTGCCTGAAATACGGTGGTATAAAGATCCTCCCACTTCAAAGTTACAAACAAAAAACCCCTAAAAAATCCCAAAGAACAAAGAATCCAGTGTCAGTGCTGTATAGTGATGTTTAAATTAATCAAGTGTAATTTTAAATATAAATGTATAGGGAATGTCTTTCAAAGCAGCTTTGAAGTTTTTCCAGCCTTTCATCCATCTGAACTCCTCCCATGTCAAAATGCACGACTCTAACCACTCAGCTCCTGGTATGTTTGGTACGTGCTTGACTGGAATCATATAATCATGGAATAGCTTGGGTTGGAAGGGACCTGTAAATGCCACCTAGTCCAACTTCCCTGCAATGAGCAGGGAATCACACAAGTACAAACTATGCTCTTAACGGCAGAACAGATCCCTCTGCAGAACTAAACACTTAAACTTTTCATAAAATGAAAGCTATGGCACATAAGAATCTCAGGCACTCCCCCTCCTACTTTCTGAACCTCAATAAAAACTAGTAATAGAGTCTACAAGCAATTTCAGAGCTCCAGAAAACAGCATGAGGCAAAGTCTCTTCCCACAGAAAACCCATGCACATCCATGTTCTTGCACCCAGTGGAAGTTCAGTGCAGCTTTTCAGTATAAACATCACCTAACTTACTCCACTAAGGCAATAAACAGAGGCTTGTGTTTCAGTAAACAGTCTCACTGGTTACTCCACAACACACACTTCTGCATGTCTCCTGCAGGCTTCAGAGGCTGGCTGGTTTTAATAAAAGTATCTTTGCCCTGAAGCTGCAAAGTTGGGACTTTTCAGGTAGCTTTTAGTGTAAGCATAGCTCTGCAAATCTGAACATTAAACTGCTCATGTGGACAGTAGAAATTGGTCAAAGCACATAAACTAGAAAGTATGTCATATAAAATATAAGACAAGATGTAGCATACTGATATCTTCTCTCAACAAGAATTTAATCATGCTGTGATCTGAAGGACCAGACCTCAGACCTAGAAAATAGGCAGTAATGGGGCTATGTTCTGTAAAGGCAAATACCAGCAGCAGCAGCAGTGACACCACAGCACCAGCTATCATGAAGGTTTGTGATTCTGACATTTAAAACTGATAGACAGCCTGCCAGGACAACACAGTTTGAAAGCCCCTGCACTTTTCAAGCCCATGCTGGGGAACAGAGACGTGGGAATTCTGCTTAAATCTCCAGGTTTTACTTGAGAACACTCTCATGTAACTCTCTTCCTCTCCTGAAGCCCCTCTCTTTCTTTTTTTTAACCTGTTTTTCAACTCCATGTCCTCTTACCTAAGCAAATCATGGTGGTTCTGTTTCTGCTCCCCAAAGAGAGCAGACGGGGAGGGAAAACAGTGATCTTTATGCAGATGGCAGGTTTTTTGAAGTGTAGCAGTTTGTTCCTGTACACTTTGCTTGACTATTCTTTTTTTAATAAACTCTGACCTCTGAAGGTCATTAGCTGCTTATTAACTGAGACAAGCTTTAAAGAGCTCTAGCTATGCACTAGGTAAAAGCTACTGAATCCTCTACACCCACTCCTCTGTTCTGGTGCCAAGTGATGGCATTAACAGAGATTAATAATTATATGCCTGTTTGTGGCCCACAGTCTCAGCCTGGGCTCTGCAGTCAGGCCAGCTCATGACAGCTGCATGGGAATGAAGAGATGTGCCCAGCTGGAGGCAGTGCCTATAAAAGCTCCTGCTCCTCAGTGACCTGCACAAACTGTGCTGCCTTCCCCAAGCAGGGCAGGGCAGGGCAGGGGCAGTGTGAAGCCTGGTAACTTGTCCATGCTTCAACAGACTTTTATCGGGAAGAGAAAAAAAGATTCCTTGTTGCCACATCCCCAAAACTTCAAATTCCTGCACCAAATCATGGATGGACCATATCATCCCAAAGATAAGTATCAATATTTATGGGAGACCATATCACCCTTCTTTTGGGTGGGCTGGCTATAACCCCACTATCACACCAGTGTGGAAAAAAATCCTAACTCAGTGCACAGTCTAGATACAGTTGTACATAATCTACATGACACTCCAGGGCAGAAGGGACAGGTCAGGCATGGCACATAGTATCTCTTTCTCTAAAATTCATGGTGATAGCCATTCAGGCCTGTGCTTCCAGCAAAAGGAAGGCATGGAAGTGTCTCTGAAGCATTCACCACCTTTTGAAAATCCAAACCCACAGAGAAAAGGTTCTCATGTGCAGCTTTGTCACCAGAACTGTCACCAGCCAGGGAACAGCCAAGGAATGAAGCAGCTGGATTCCAGTGGGAGTCTGAACTGCTGACCTTCAAATCTAGCTTGCCAGAGGTTTGTATCACCAGTATATCCTGTTTCCTGCAGGTAACAACTGCTCCAAGGCCCACGAGCTGTGTTACACTGCACAGGTGCTCCTTACCTTGTTCCTAACATATGTGATGCAGCTCTATACAAAGAGTCAGAGAGTGTACAATATTTCACTCAGACCTGGAACTGTTTTGGCAGCATGTAAGGTGGCAAACAGCATGAGGTAGGCTGGAATGCTAGAATTTCCAATGCTTTCTCTTCTTGCCTAAAGTACAAGCATGGTCCCAAACTTGGGATTCTCCTATTTCATTTGCTTCTCTCTGGCTGAAGATCTTGCTTTCCTTACCCAGATTAAAATTCAGCCAGGAAGACTCCTGATATCTTGACAAGAAATTTTACTTAATATTTTAGTAAACATAACCTAAACAGTGTTACAATGAAAATTCTTAGACAACTAATTCTTCATAAAACAGACAAAATACCAGAGTAAGCTTCTTATCTTCTGTGGAGTCTTCAAAGCAAAGGTGCCCCAGACTCTCCCAAAAATCCATCCCAGTGTTTCACAGTTTTCCCAGTTAGCTTAAAAGGGAAATGGAAATACACAAGGACCTTCCTGTCTATGATTCAAACCCATTGCAAAATTTATCATCCTCTGCACCACAGGCTTGCTGAACAACAGATTCACAACATCCTTTTATTTAGGATCCGTTGCATTCAGTCTTCTCTTCATTTCTAAACCGGATGATCACTCCAACCTTCCTTTGCCAGGGAGTCCATATTCCTCTGAAGAGTACTGGACATATCATTACAACTAAGGCCTCAATAATGTTGAGCAGACTGGGAGTACATTCTGTATTTTGCTGGCAATACAAATATTTATTGATACAACATTTGCTTCCTTCTCATGCCAGATAAAGCCAGCATCATGCTTCTGAGTCATATAACATCTTAAGTCCCATGATTCTCCATCTCATTTTCCAGGAAGCTTTCAGAACCACTCATCACATATTTGCTCTCAACAGAATTTAACACCTCACACTTCCCTCTCTAAACCGCAAGGTGCTGCACGTGTGTTGGGGCAGACCCTGGTATCAACACAGCTGGTGGAAGAAGGAATTGAGGGCAGCCTTACTGAGAAGGACTTTGGCTGAAAAAGATGGACCTGGCCCAGCCATGTCACTCAGAGCCCAGAAAGCCAAACGTGTCCTGGGCTGCATCCAAAGCAGCTTGGGCAGCAGGTGAGGGGGGGATTCTGCCCTTGTTCCACTTAGGTGAGACCCCACCTGCAGTGCTGCATCAGGCTGAGGAACCCAGCACAAGAAAGGCATTGACCTGGTGGTTGTATCCAGAGGAGGGCCACAAAAATGACCAGAGGGCTGGACAAGAAGCACGTGGACAATGCTCCCAGGCACATGGTGTGACTCTTGCTGTGGGTCTGTGCAGTGCCAGGAATTGACCTTCTATGATCCTTGTGGTTCCCTTCCAACTCAGGTATTCTATGCTTCTATAATAGATATAAGGAAGAATTTTTTTATTACAAGGGTGGTGAGGCATTGAAAAAAGGTCCCCAGAGAAGCTGCATGTGCCTCACCTCTAGAAATAGTCANGCTACTGAATCCTCTACACCCACTCCTCTGTTCTGGTGCCAAGTGATGGCATTAACAGAGATTAATAATTATATGCCTGTTTGTGGCCCACAGTCTCAGCCTGGGCTCTGCAGTCAGGCCAGCTCATGACAGCTGCATGGGAATGAAGAGATGTGCCCAGCTGGAGGCAGTGCCTATAAAAGCTCCTGCTCCTCAGTGACCTGCACAAACTGTGCTNCTGCTCCAAGGCCCACGAGCTGTGTTACACTGCACAGGTGCTCCTTACCTTGTTCCTAACATATGTGATGCAGCTCTATACAAAGAGTCAGAGAGTGTACAATATTTCACTCAGACCTGGAACTGTTTTGGCAGCATGTAAGGTGGCAAACAGCATGAGGTAGGCTGGAATGCTAGAATTTCCAATGCTTTCTCTTCTTGCCTAAAGTACAAGCATGGTCCCAAACTTGGGATTCTCCTATTTCATTTGCTTCTCTCTGGCTGAAGATCTTGCTTTCCTTACCCAGATTAAAATTCAGCCAGGAAGACTCCTGATATCTTGACAAGAAATTTTACTTAATATTTTAGTAAACATAACCTAAACAGTGTTACAATGAAAATTCTTAGACAACTAATTCTTCATAAAACAGACAAAATACCAGAGTAAGCTTCTTATCTTCTGTGGAGTCTTCAAAGCAAAGGTGCCCCAGACTCTCCCAAAAATCCATCCCAGTGTTTCACAGTTTTCCCAGTTAGCTTAAAAGGGAAATGGAAATACACAAGGACCTTCCTGTCTATGATTCAAACCCATTGCAAAATTTATCATCCTCTGCACCACAGGCTTGCTGAACAACAGATTCACAACATCCTTTTATTTAGGATCCGTTGCATTCAGTCTTCTCTTCATTTCTAAACCAGATGATCACTCCAACCTTCCTTTGCCAGGGAGTCCATATTCCTCTGAAGAGTACTGGACATATCATTACAACTAAGGCCTCAATAATGTTGAGCAGACTGGGAGTACATTCTGTATTTTGCTGGCAATACAAATATTTATTGATACAACATTTGCTTCCTTCTCATGCCAGATAAAGCCAGCATCATGCTTCTGAGTCATATAACATCTTAAGTCCCATGATTCTCCATCTCATTTTCCAGGAAGCTTTCAGAACCACTCATCACATATTTGCTCTCAACAGAATTTAACACCTCACACTTCCCTCTCTAAACCACAAGGTGCTGCACGTGTGTTGGGGCAGACCCTGGTATCAACACAGCTGGTGGAAGAAGGAATTGAGGGCAGCCTTACTGAGAAGGACTTTGGCTGAAAAAGATGGACCTGGCCCAGCCATGTCACTCAGAGCCCAGAAAGCCAAACGTGTCCTGGGCTGCATCCAAAGCAGCTTGGGCAGCAGGTGAGGGGGGGATTCTGCCCTTGTTCCACTTAGGTGAGACCCCACCTGCAGTGCTGCATCAGGCTGAGGAACCCAGCACAAGAAAGGCATTGACCTGGTGGTTGTATCCAGAGGAGGGCCACAAAAATGACCAGAGGGCTGGACAAGAAGCACGTGGACAATGCTCCCAGGCACATGGTGTGACTCTTGCTGTGGGTCTGTGCAGTGCCAGGAATTGACCTTCTATGATCCTTGTGGTTCCCTTCCAACTCAGGTATTCTATGCTTCTATAATAGATATAAGGAAGAATTTTTTTATTACAAGGGTGGTGAGGCATTGAAAAAAGGTCCCCAGAGAAGCTGCATGTGCCTCACCTCTAGAAATAGTCAAGGTCAGGTTGGATGGGGCCTTGAGCATCCTGATCTAGCTGAAGATATGCCTGCTTATTGCAGGAGGTTTGGACTTGATGACTTTTGATAGTCCCTTCCAATCCAAACCATTTTGTGATTCTAAATCCGATCCTTATTTCTGGTTATATCCTTTATCAAGGCTGGAGGACTTAGCAATAAAGCCAGTCTGCTTGCTTCTAGCTAGCTGTTACAGTTTTAAGGAGTAGGTCAACTCCCTATTCCATTCAAAAGCCCCTATGAAAACTCATTTAATGTTTCTGTTGGGTCAGATATCAGATCAATCTTCTGAGCGTGCTTATCCGAGTCATTTGGCTTTTCACTGTGTAATTTAATTTTTGTGCGTATTTGTGAAAGTGTGATGCAAGGGAGTAGCAAAAGCTCTACTAATCTCAAAATGTGACATCTAATGTGCCTCCTTTATCCAATGGCCAATTACTCAGTCACAGAAGGGAACTGGGTTGAACAAATGGACCGTGTTGGCAGCTACTCAGCTCTTTGATGTTTTTCCAAGATGTTACAGATGGCTTGATTTTTTCCATTCCAGAATTTTTCTCTTAATTGATGTTAAACTGACAAGTTAATAATTTCACAAATTCCCTTTCCTTATTACCTGCTCTTTTCTCATTCTTTCACACTCCACAAGTTTTGTACACTTGCTCAGAGACATGTGGTTACAGCTCTGAGAACAGAAATTTAGAGATCCAGCTGAAGAGTACATAAAGAGCTGAGAGACAGCTCAGTAAGCCCAGACAAATTTGTTTATATTGACGAAAAGAAGGCTAAGGACCATTGGGCTCCAAGGCCAAATAGCACAGACTGATTCATATCTACTGAATCAACTGAAAGCCACTCCTGAAACACAACCATTACATCCAAGTTACAAATTGTTGGTAGCCAGCCCTGGCTCAGAATTCTGATGTGCTTTGGCCCTTGTTAATCCCCACACCCCAGTGGTGGTCACACTCCAGAAGCAGGCAGCAGGGTATGAAACCTTCCAGTACACCTTGTTCTATGCTTGCAGGCTGGAAATCTGTGCTGGGCACCAGGTGTGAGAACATCCTGCTGTCTGCCATGGATAATCTCCCTATCCCAGCTTTTTCTCCATGTGCTTATCAGACAACTCTCCATGCCTCATACAGCCCATCTGTAGTCCTGCCTCACTCTTCAGGCTGAAGCCAGGCAAGCTGCCCTCAGTTAGGGCTCCACAGCAGATTAATTTCTAGTTTGGGACAACAGCAGTGCTCCTAAAATGTGCCCTTCCTGCCTTGAATTAGAGGTAGTTTCTGGGAACACTCTCTGTATACTGTAAAATGCAAAATATCACTTTCCCCCTTGACCCTTGGTCACAGGCCCAGTTTCCAATGACCACCAGTGGAGTTTGTGTACAGCTGATTGACCACAAGGTGTTGGACACTGAGGGACACCCTAGAAATCCATACCAACAGTGCTCACAGTGCCACTGCCTGCTGTGCATCCCAAATATCTGATGAGCTCCTGGTGCCAGGCAGAGGGGTCCCAGCAGGGCAGAGCCCTCAGTTCCCACAGACACTGCCCGGGCTCACAGGCACAGATGGTCACACACACTCGTCTGCCTCTTCTAATTCCAGAGCTGGAGGTGGCCATTTGGGGAATGCATGTTTCCATCAAAACCCTCACAAGCACTTAGCCGCATTCACCCCCTCCCTCCCTAAACACAGCCTCCCTCGGCCTGTGCCTTGCCTTCCCACAGTGCTACATGTATGGAATAAATCAAATCCATGCCAACAATCCATTCTGTTAACTCTTCCTTGTTCATGAGTCGTGTTGTCCACTGCTATAACTGAGTGTCTACATTCTTATCCCCCCCTCTCTATTAATGTATGAACTGCTACCACCTCTCTACTCATGCTACCCCTACACAACCGCCTGCCAGCATCCCAGCAGGAATAATCTCTACAACTCCCCAGCTGAAAAGCTGTGGCTCAGCTTTTAACAACTCCTCTTTGCAAAATAAACTTTTGAAGACTTATTTCATCACCACAAAGGAGGCAGAAACAAAAGCATATGTAGCTACTATTTTAATAGATATCATCCAGATCGATTTTTTATCTATTCTGCCCCCAGTGCATGGGGTCATGGGCTTGTGTTATTTAATAGCACAGGCATTGCCTTTGTCTAACTTGTTGCTCAACAAGACAGTACACCAAGCAATAAGGTGTCAATTAAGATGCAGACCTAATCTTTCTGACACAAAAAGCTTTATTCCAGAAGCCATGAATTATCTCTTGCAGAACAAATTAAACTGAGACTTAGAAAATGCATCTGGATTTCTGCACATTAAACCAGATTTATTAATTTAATTAAACTGCACCATTTAGGTAGGGCATGTGTATAATCATCTAAACTAAGATAATTTCCAAAGCCACACAAGATATTTTTTTACAAAAAGAAGGATAAAGGTGAAATGGCTTCTATTTGAAAGCTTGAAGCTACCCAGTCATTAGACCACTAACACAAATAATCAGGTAGAGTCTTATGGAAAAAAAACACTTTTAAGACTCCATGGTGTAAGTAGAAAGAGCAAATCATGAAAATACTAAAAATTAGCCTATTTTCTTGTCTTCTAATCTGACAAGAATTTTAATTGCCACATCATGGTAATGACAAAAATTGAATACAAGTGTGGAGAGCTAGAGTCTAATCAGTCCTACAAGTGTTTCCCATACACATTTGGCCCTCTGATCCCAGGTCTCTTACAGAAGAGAAAACTGTTTGCATTGTTGTTCCTCACATGATGCACAATCATTGGGTAAGCAAAACCAGACAAACAGAAAAAACACCTCTGAAGTCCACCACAGCAGCACAGATTCAATGGCTCAGTGGCAGCATTTCAGTTTGGCCCTAGCTGAGCTAATTAAACTGTCAGAAGGTTTGGAGTTGTCAAAATTTGAATTACAGGTAATATAAAGGTTTTGATTGCTAATCCTGTGTCAATAGCATAGAAATTTTACATATATCAACTACAGAACCTGTATGGGCCAGGTCCAGGATTTTTTCACTTTTCATTTATTATTTTACTACAATACGAGAACTGCCACTGCATCAAACCATTGCCCAATATCACCTCTACAGGCTTATGTATAGTTGTTGCTGCTTTTATAGTAGAATTGATTTTTTTTTTTTTGTCCCAGAAATTTAGAAGAGTGTTCAAAAAAGGATACCCTACCTGGGTGTCTTTTGCTAGGAATGGTATAAGCAGTCATTACACCCCTTGGCATAAGCCATCACAGAACAGGTGTGATATGCCCCCCTTGCTTAGAGCTGTGCTATCATTCTACTAAAACACCTTAACACATCTGGGTAGATGAAAAAGGTCCTCAAATATGTTTTTCAGAACTGGCTTCTGTTTCAAGTGTGGTAAAGTGATGTGGTAGGAAACAAAGACCATTCAGATACTTATCCATTTTGGTTACATTTGTAATTTCCTTATTAATGTAAGCTTTGCAGTCTTTCTCATTCAGCATGCCAGAGTCAGTAAAAGCCAAACACCACAGTTAAAATAAGTTACTCATTTATCACTTCCAAAGGGGCTTTTAATGTTTATTATTTTAGCCTTTGGAATAATCTTAATCATTTTGAGAGAGAGATGAGGGTAGTTCTTTTTGTTTAGACATACCAGTCTTGCCTTGGATCAGCTTCCCAAGCACAAGTTGTAGTTAAAGTTTTGCCTTACTGAAGTCAGGCTTTAGCTCCAGATGTATTCCTTCCATAAAGGCAGTTCTGCTGGATTGTCTCCCAAGACTGGTTGTAACCAGAAACAGTTCCCCAGTATTCCCCACAAGGTCATTTTGCCCCATCACTGAATATTCTCATAGTTCCTTTCTGGTCTACTCAAAGTTGATATGCTTGCAGAGCAGCAATACTCACTGAGTTCATGAAATACTACCACTTCCTACGTCACAAGTGGATCTTGACAGTATTTGAACACTCATCCTCGCCTGTTTACTTCAACTCCTCAAGTCAAGGCCAGCACAGACAATTATAGCAGGAGTTTTAAAGAACATTCTTTACCTTTTGCTCTGCCATTTTGTCTCCAGAGGGACACCTTTTCAGCAATTATGCTGAGGCATTCAGTACTGAGGCATCCATAACTTTAAAGAGGTTTCACCTGATGTTGCAAAGCTTATGGACAGCAGGAACAGAACTGGCATCTCCTGAGCATCATTGCACCCTTTGCAGTTACAAAGGGAATGAGTCATATTCCTGTATTTCAGGACCACTTAAGGTACAAGCAAATAGTCTCTTTCTCAGTTCCTTTTACAATATACAAGAAATGTGAATTCCTACAGCCAGTTTCTATCAAGGAAAGCAGCACTGTTTTTAGCCTCTTCTCACAATTACTGTTCAGGCTTCAATATTCCCAAGAAAAAACAAAGAGAGAACCTCTGTATAACCTGGGACACCACCCCATCTCAGACACTCTTTCTCCAAGGAAAGTGTATTATTTTTCTTCTCTTGCCTGACACTTCAACAACTTGTACAAGCAGGGTCAAAGAAAATCCTCTGCAGCCAGGCTTCCTGCTGGCTCAAGAGCCACATTATAGTGAAGTAAATAAGTTGTGAATAAAAATGCTTTAATAGAAGAGGACAATACTTAGAGCAGTTTAAAAATACCTAAGTACTTGAATCACTATTATGGAAATATAAATAAAGAGCAAATGTGTAAATTTCTGTAACTTGATAATTGATATCAATACTTCAATCACTGAAAACAGAAAGGACTGCAAAACATGTGGTAAAAGAGGATTAAGACACACTTTGAATGGCATTGTGGAAGCTATAGTCCATAAAAGCAGGTTGAAACACTGACTAGTTTTAAGGATGATTTGAAAGATGTAAGGGCAGTTGTTTGTTCTAAATGCTAATCTCTTACATTTCTTAGCAGCATTAGGACTAGCAAGGAGTTTATTGTCATAAGTTTTGACTCGAGTTCTTGCAAGGTTCTTTTGCACTGTAGAATTATAAATGACCATTCCCATTTCATTAAGATGAAGAAAGACCATTCCATGAAATAATCAGGCAGGCTGCTGTGACAGCAGATCACATCCCGCTCTTTCTCATAATTTCCAATTTAATTTCAGAGTTGTTGGAAAGCAAAGTTAAAGCAAATGAAGAAGATCCTTGGATACAGGCAAGCCACGATAGATAATTGAAATGGATTCGATTTTAAATTTTAATTCTCCTGAATTATTTGCTGCTTATACCTGTTTCATTTAAACTTAAGACACTTCTCCTTCCTTCATTTCTTCTAGCAAATCAATGTAGACAGCTGCTCTTTATATTCATCTGAACAGTTCAGACACACAGCAAATATGCAGAGCAAGCATTTTGGAGGATCACACAGGTCAATGTATTTTGGCTTTTGCAATATGATGCTGAATCATAGCAACAGGCATTAGATTAAGGAAGATGTAGTGATTTTGGGTTGATTTTGGATGTGTTCATTCAGACAAGTAATGAAAACCGGAGAGTATTTCTTAACTTATTCACAGATGCCACAGCTGGACACTTCTTTTATCTATTAAATTCTTAAATCAAGAAGACTACAAGACCTAATGATCAAAGCCAGCACAGAATCACACACTGTAGCTTAAACATTTATTAGCTTTGTCATTGGAGCTGTTCAGAGTTCTGTTTTTCAAACAAAACCATACAATAATTGCCCACACATCATTTATATTTGAAGTGATTACCATACTGGTTAGACAGACAGGACATCAATATAAAGCCTAATTGAACAAGACAAATTGCATGTCAGACCTGCTGACCTTTTCAGAATTACCTTTGTAATCTAATGTTCCTACTGGCATTGTCATCTTCATAAATACTAAGACATACCAAAAGAAAGAAAAATCCTGCAAACCAAGGAAATCTGCCTTTTGATCTGACGGAATTCAGTTTTGAGACAAAACAGCACAACATTTAAACAAATCTATGAAAAGAATTACTAACAATTTCATGATCTTACAGGCCTCATTAAAACCCACATCTTCATATTTACATCTCCACTTCTGATTAATGAGCTCAGACTATTTAAGAAATCACAATAAAACAACAATGAAAACCTGTCAAGAAATCTGTGCTTAACTTAATTCATGTAAAAATTCCAAACAGTCTTTGGAACTGTATAAACCATTGTGAAAAATAGCACTTTGAGGACTTCATCTCTTCTCCCTCTACCCCATCCATCTTCCAGCCAAATGAATACTCAGAGATGCCTTTTGACATAAAGTTATATTCTAATTACAAAACTAAAACAACAAATCACTTAATTTTTAGCAAGATACCAAGTACACCATCCTGGCTTGTACATTAGCCCTCTGATTTGAGGCCTGTTGTTTAGCTTTCTCCCCAGATGAACTTGAAAATGAAAGGGATTGGACTTCATCAGCTGTGGTTTAAGTGACATTATTAAAGTGAAGTGCAGAGAAAGAATAGGAATACAATACTACTTTCATCTGTTTTGTGGAAGGCTCTAAATTCCCCTGCACATTCATCCTTTTCCTTCAAAGCCTCTTGGGCTTTACTGCAATCAGTTACCAAGAAGGAAGCAGTTTAACCAGTTTTGTAGAGCAGTCTCCCCTCACACAAGAGGTATCTTCTTCTCACTTTTTATTCAGACATCAAGAAAATTTATAGAGACTTCCACACTGTTGTATTTTTCATACTGTCCAGTTCTCTTTCATAATTTCTTCTCTCTTTTCCATTGCCCCATAGGTATACATCCTGCAGCCTGTGCCAGAACACCTCAGCTTTTTATTCCAGGAAAATTAGGAACTCAAGAGAGATGCAGAAGTTCATACTATGTTTATTTCTACTGTGGTAAGCCCAGAAATCCCATTTCCATTTTTATTCAGTGATTCCATTGGCTCCTTGACAGCTTCTACAGCAGCTCAACTTTTCTCAAAAGAGTTTTGGGGTAAAAAGTTCAAGAGCAACTATTTTATTTGAGCCCCTTGAGTTCCCAATGATGTTTAGGAATTGGTTATTGAAGTGAGAGTCAGATCAACCTATTGAATTAAACACATTCTCTTCTGTTTATAAGAGCCCTTAAAAAAGTTAGAGCATTTTCCCCTTTCGGCACACAAATATGTATTTTACATTAAAGGTTATTTTACTACTTCCCTCTAGCAGTTTGCTACCTATATGCTGAAGTTTTGGTATTTAATGAATAAAAAAACCAAAAAAACCCCAAAAAACTGAAAACAAAAACAAACCAAAAAAATCCAATAATTGACTGACTCGTGTACTGTTCATCCTTGCAATATATTCAATTCACTAAGGCATACATTTATTAGACACTTAAAATGTGAAAGTTAACATTGTTCTGTTTCCTGGAATGATGCATTTAAAGCAACTTGTCTCAGTGTATCCAGAGTTTAATAAAAGAAACCTTCTTTTCAGCTGTGGTGTTCTCTGTTAGCCTCATATTATTCCTCTGTTAACTAAAGTCAAATGGCAATTTAACAACTAAATCCTTGAATGATTAATCTAAATATGAGTAAGTCTTAGTATTGCTTTGGCATTGCCAGATGGCATTTGATGCTGCCTCTATCTCTACCCAAACTGTTGTTCTGGACACCCTAGCAGCACCTCTTTGTAAAAGCAATCCACTGGCTGCTACCTCCCCTTCTCCCTCCAGAGTGCAGTCCTTCATGGAATAGGAAGGGCACTTTTAAGAGTACAATCTGGTTTTGGAAAGAATCTCAAGAAAGGACTCGTTGTTCTGCATTATTTTGAAGAGAAACAGACACAGATACTCCCACCAAAGCTGATCATTAGGTGTTTTAAAAGAGAAATCTCAAGAGACTGTTTGGATAGTAGAGACTGTACGTGGTCTACTTTACCTGTTATTTAACTATTAAGTGCTTTACTTAGTCAGATCAAGGGTCCATTGTTCTAAATATGCTCCCCTTCACCTGAAGCCACTGTTGAGTGCCTAAGGAAGAGCAAGGGCAGTGCATTTCCTCAGAAATTCCAGTTTCCTTCTACTTTCATCTCAGCAACTTCCCAGCCCAGATATTTCCATGCATTTATCCCACCTTTATGGATTTCTTTGCCGTTAACTGGTCCAATTCCCTTTCATGCCCTGAGAGAACTCCTGGCCTCCACTCCATCATGTGGGAATGAGGTCCTGCAATGAGTCAGATAAAGAGAGATGAACATCCACAGTTTGCAACAATTTCATTGGTTTCAGACATCCCTACCATCCACTCTAGAGATAGACTTTTTGTCATTGGTTTTCATCTTCCTCAGACACACCAGAGATGAGATTAAAGGAGTGGAATACCTGTGTACTCCTACCAGTGCACCTGGTCAAAAATGTCACCAAGAATGTTCATTTGCAGCAATTCAGTCCTGACAGTGGTGTTAAAGCAAAGTTATTCCAGTTTGCAATCTGGGAGTGGAAAGCCGCAGGAAAAAATAAACGGATAAATAAGCCAGCAAACAAACCAAAAATCCTGCATGTTATGCAGAAAAAGAAGAGTTTCAGGAAGGGAGTGCATACCCCTACTGCATTACGAATGCCATGGGGATAGGAGGAAGACCATCATGCACAAAATCCTCTGGGATTCACAAGTGCATTATTTGAATGATCACATCACAGTTGGATGAGACTGAGCCAACTTACTACTAGATGAAAGGCAAGTGCTGTGATTAGCATTGCTACAGGCATAAACTCAAGTGGCATGCAGTCATCTCCTTATCTCCCTGCCCATCACTCCAGGTGTACTACAAAAGGTTCTGGCCCACAGTGTTTACGCCAGGAATTTTTCCAGGTTCCCAGAAGCTCATGTTGAAAAAGCAAAACAAAGTTGCAGAGCAATATTAAAGTAAGGAACAATCCTGAAGTCCTTTGATGGTGATTCTGGCACAAGTAGTAGTGATGTGAAGAAAAGATGATAGAAAAAACTCAAACCACCAATCAACTAAAAACCTGAAAACAAAAGACCCCACTGTTTTGTAACAAGATTTGTTTAAAAATTAACTAATAAATGTAAGGAAGTCATTATCCTACAAGAACAAAGTCTACATTTTTCTTTATTTTTCTAAGAAATTTCCTTTATCTCCCCAACATGAAAGAAAAGGAACAAAAAGCCACAAAAATGAGCCTTACTGGAGAACACAGCACATCCTCTTTTGAAGTAACATACATTCTTGTGCAGAGCTAACTACTGGAAAGTGCAACACCTTTACAGAGACAAGTTGCTCATTAGAAGTGAACCCATACCAAATATCCAAGTTCTCATTACATACTCATCATTTCCACGTGCATTTTGACATTTTAATTGACAAATCAAACACCTGTAAAAGCCCATGTGAAGATGAGTGGGACAGCAGGAGTTGCCTCAGATGGATTTCTTAGAATCACTGCACTCTATTGCTTGTTGGGATACTTCTCTCCTCCCACAGCTGACTTCTGTAGCTCGGCTTCCACCTTCTGGTGGTGGCTGGCCCTCGTCATGATCATTCCCCAGCCTTCCACACACTGGGATGGGTCTTCACAGAAAGCAAGCAGGCAGCTCGAGGAGTTGGGCAGACTGCCTCATTTATTACATTTTACTTCTAGGTGTAGTTTGTTTTTTAAACCATCTCTTCACTTTACTTATGGTGTTCCTTTCCCATTAACTGAAGTGATCTCAGGTGTTTTATTCCCTTGCTGGCAGGACTCAGCTCCTCAGCTTCTGTCTATGTACTTTAATTAACTGGGAGCACTACCATGCACCTGACTTAACACAAAAGTAAAAGGTTTTGTGTCCCTGAAAAGCTGCAATTATTAGTGCAAAGCGCTTCATTTGTTTTCTTCAATAGATTTTTGTTTAGAAACTCTTTCCTCCAATCTCCTTTCACTTATATGGTATTCCACATACCCTCCAATTCTGTTTTAGTTAGTCCCATAAAGCTTCTGCTTTCTTATCATCAAGTTAAAAACTAGTGTATTGTCTTCTTAACAGCAAGTTATGGCACAACCACTTTACAGTCACAGGGCAACAACAATCACAAAGACTCATCTTTACACTAAGATGTTGAAGGAGAATGCCTGTGTGGTTTTTTCTATGCTTTCAGAAAATTCAATTTACAAAAGACCAAGAGCTGAGAATACAGGACTCAGAAGTCATCCTGTTATCCTACCACCTCAGACAACTCCTATCACAATTTTTACCTCTAGTTTCTTCCCTAACATGAGGTTTGTGGGAAGTGGCAAGGTCCAGGTATTAAAAAAACCAAAACCCTCCCATATTGAGCTGTGGCATCAGGTGAGGGCTTCAGGCACACAGAGCAACTAAACCAAGATACTCACCTTCAGGAAAGGAAGCCAGACAATATCACATACCCACACACAAATAAACTAAAGCCATTATACCACTGATCTCAACCTCAAGTCTTTTCACAGAAGAAATTACACTGTTATCAGGTATGTTCATGCATTAATTGGATTTTATGTCTGGTTGCCTATTATTCATAATGGTATTTGATCTGGAATCTGCCTGCAGGTCTGAGGTGGAGATTGGAACTATTGACACAGCTGGGGTGTGAAGGAAGGGGGGGTTAAAGGAGCAAGGGCATAGGATCAGAGCAGCATGGTTTCAGAACAGCTGCAGAGCAACATCTCTAAACACATTGGTTCACATAAATTTTCCTCCCACACACACCCTCATCTCTATAGAAGGCAAGGGGTCACAAAACTCAGTTCAGCTCATTGGGAAGATGTTCTTGGAGCTTTACTCTTCTATCACAGATTAATCAACTAAATCAGGGAAGAAAACCAGTAAATTAGTAAAACATCTGATATTGATCACAGTACTTTTCCATATTTCCTGTGAACGTCCCTGAAATTCTTCAGGCAGGCACAACTAAACAGGAGAGAAAGGAGACTGTCTGTGGACAGAAGACACAAGTTCATTTCTTCCCACAAGAGTGTCTGTTTGTGCTTGGGCAAGTCAATTCATACTTTGATTCCTTGACTGGAGGACAGCGATTTTACCGCATCACTAAACCCCAAGAAGGCAAGAGAATTAGACCGTGAACTCCCCATATGTTAGCAGGAAGCATTTGAGAATCTTTTAAAGAGTTATTTCACACACATGCATTGTCTTATCCTTCCAGTCAGCCAGCAAGTCTTTGCTCCCTCTTCCTCTCCACAGGCTGGAGGCAACTGCTCAGAGCTGGCTGTGCTGGTCAGTGTTGCTGGAACTGGGCAATATCCAGGAGAACCTGCCCAACTGGAACAGTTCCACCCTCAGATAACTACAACAGGAGTCCAATTATACTTTCTCAAGGTTGATTTTAACATTCTCTGATATCACATGCTGCTTTTCTTTATTACCTGTGTTAGCTGGATTCTTAGAAAATAGCTAATGTGTTCCAAGTACAAGCCTTTGCTACAGATCAAGCTCTTTTTACCAAGAATTGTTTGCACTGTTCTTTGTAATTTATGCAGTTAGTCATTTGCCTTTTCTATTCTTCCCTTAGAGAAAACTCCCTGGGTGTAGAACTACATGGTGTCCTACAAGACCACATCTTATCACAAATGTAAATTCAGTCACGGGGCTCTGCACTAAAGACTTCTTAACCTGGTCACAGGATGATACTTGGAACTGAGAGGAGAAACTGCACACAGGAGCCATGCTCCATGAGCACGCAGGAAACTTGATTATACAGAATCCCAGCTGTACAGAGATCCCAGCTGTAGTTCCAGTTCGAGTTAATCCTCCAACCATGACAAAACAGCCCTTTCCAGGTTATTCTGCCTGCTGCCTTACATTTATACAAGTGCAACTTAGCTTGCTCCACACAAATGGTCGCAGAAAGCCTTATACCTCTCTGACCCAACCTTCTGTCTCTGGCTCTCAACATCTCCTTTGCTTCATTGAAACTGGGAAAAACTGAGAGCTGAGGACTGTAAGACCTTCTCTCTGGATATAAACAGACTTATTTAAAACTGTTTGATCCATCTAATAAATCATGGCTACAATGTTGCCATAAAGTCTAGAAGTGAGACTGTTGCTGAAAACTGTGTTGTCTTGTGGACCAAGTTAGCCACTGAAAACAGTTTTCCAGAGATCCCAGCTTGAATGGTGAAGCCCCACATCTCCTATTTTTAATTATCCAGAGGTAGCTGGATCAGTCGAAGAGACTCCTTTGCTTCCACTTTTAGGTTTGCTACACAAACCTAAAGTGCTGAGCACCATGGACCACCCAGTGACAATACCATCAGCAATGTTCACAAGAAGAACAAGGGGGTGATGTTCTACAAAAGATTCAATAAAGTGAAAAGTAGCTTTTCTAGAAAGTAAGCAGCAAAAAAAAACTGGGGAAAAATATGGAACACCCCATGTTCCATATATTAGTCAAGTGACTTTTTATTTGGGGCTGCATTTCAGCCCAAAGTATCAGCTCATATCAATTGCTGCTAATTTACATCTTTGATTGCCTATTCCAAGCTCTCTGCTTACAATGAAATAACAGAGCCTGACTGCATTTATTTCATATTAGCCAGTATTCTTAGTTCTGGATTCTTTCAGATACCATTTCTCCTTCTACAATGCTTTGGTTCTGTTAAAACAAGTAACATAATGATAGTATACAATATTAATGGTAATGGAATTTTGAATTAGGTTGTTACGCTCATCAGCACTGTCATCTCAATGCTACTGTGCTGAAACACACAGGTAAGCTCTGAAATTACTCATGTGTCTTCCTTAGCAGGGAATCTATCATTTTTTGCATGGCCTCTAGTAGAAGTCTTACCATGAAGTAAAAAATGCATGCACAGTTGCTAGAAGGCTCAAAGGAAAAATCACGGTTCAGAACCAAGACATCCACAGAGCTTCTTGCAGGTCCCAGAAGAACTCTTGCCAGTCCTTCTGCCTGTGCAAGGTATATAGCTTTCATGCAATGCACCTGTTTGGGCAGAACTCAGAGAGAATGATATCAGAATATTCAGAATAATTCCTATAAGGAGTCAAAAGGGCTGGGTTAGGACTGACACAGAAGAAGAGCAACTTGCAAGATGTCAACAACAATAAGGAGCAAACACTAGAGCTTCCCCCAAGATTCATGTAGGCCACCAAGTGTTTTTGAATCTGCAGCAACCTGTGGTTCAACAGCTGCATTTATATTCACCAGAAACAGTGTAGAGCAACATCTGTCACCGCTGGACAGGCTGAGACCACAGTGGTGTCAAACATTACCTACGAGCTATTTATTTGCTTTTTTACATTCCTCCTGTAGAGCACACTGGCAGTGCAAACCACAACTCCTCTCCTTCCCCATGATCCCACATGCAGCTGTAGCAGACACTGGACTTCAGTGGAGAGCAGGTGGGAAAGGGGCATCCCCATCCCTGTGTCCAAGGTCTGCCTGTTGCAGCAATGGCCCCATCTGCAGCAACAATTCTTCATGGCAGGGTGCCTCACAAAGGATGGTAAGACATCTGCAATGTGGGGAGATAATCCCCCAAAACAGCCTCCTTTTCACATGGTCAGATGGGACCTCTCAGCTCCATGTCCTTTATTATTTCTAAAAAAACACAAACAGAAAAAGCAAACAGTGCTAAGCACACAGAAGTGTCACTCTCTTGAACTCTTGAGTCCCTGGCAAAAACTGCAGAATTACAGTGATGTTGCTCCTGTGAGACACTACTATACACTTCCCCCTTCCTCCAGGTTCTTCAGTCAAATCATGTCTTGATATTTTTCATGATGGGGTGAAAAAAATTAGCTCTTTAATTAAATAAAGAACTTTTCACCCAAAAAGGCATGGTAGTTGTGAGCGTTCTTTGTTTAGGGTGGTCTTATTTGGTTGGTCATGGGGGACATGAATTATTTTGGGGACTTAGGGATGGGGTATTTTTATTTGTCAGTTTTGTTGTTTCAGGGGGGCTTGATTTTTTTTTTTTTATAGTTTGCTGTTGTCTCACGAAGAAGATCTCACAGCAGAAATCTCTGTCATCTTGGCAGTGGATCTTGGTAGCAATGGAATCTATTAGTCACACAGAGCTGAATAGTTCAGATAGCTTTCAGCACATATTGCTGGGATTTACTCTTTAAAAGGCAGGCTTTTTATAGATGGAATTAACGTTTTCTTACCCAGGGCCTGTGACACATAATTCTAGTCAGCACTGAAGTCCCATATTGAAGTGTCTTTCAGCAGCACCAATGCAGTCGTGTTGGACATGACTTCATGTTCTTTAGTCCACTCAGAAGTAATCCAGTTATTTGCTGCTTCTGCAGAGGTTCTGAGGATCACAGTGCATTCCCAGAAGGCACAGTCACNACAACCCAAAAAAAAAAAAAAAAAAAAAAAAAATTAAAAAAAGGAAGAAGGGAAGAAAAATCCTTTCTACTTGTTTTAACTGTGTTTGGATCAATCTTCACTACACCAGGCCTGGAGAGAAGAACCTTCGGGAACAAACTAAAAAAATGTCATACTGTACAAATAACTTGAAAACCATAAGCCAGATCTCTAGGAGGTGACAATGTCTTCACATGTCTGTTTCTGGCATCTCCAGAATAACAATACTGAAAACAATTTTCATTAGAGATCTTTATCTGTAAGAAAAATCTGCCAATGGTACAAAAGCCACAGCTTGCTTAGCCTCCTTTTTTTTTGGTATAGTGAAGAAATAATGTCTCCTGACCTTTAACCTTACAAAGCTGAACTTGATTCATATGGTAGTCAATAGATTTGAAGTCAACAGCTTAACTAGTGAGTAATTCTAGATACATGCTCAAGTGCTTATATGTTCACGGTCTAAATTAAGACAAAGTACTTTGGCACTGAACATAAGGTCTCAGCTAAACTACAGTAGAGTGTAACTAATCATTTGTTTTACATTTGCTGCCACAGAGAAAGGAGAATTGGAGAATTAAAGTACATCCTATTATTGTGAATTTAACTTCTTGTTCTTTATCCTTGAAAATCTAAGTAATGGAAAGAAACAACCTGCAGCTATAACAGACAACATTGCCAAAAGTCATGCAAATCCATACACAAATTTAAAGGGAAATAGGAGAGGTGCTTCAAAATACACATCTTGGTTTCTATCAGAAATTGTGTGGCCAGCAAGGCCAGGGCAGGGATTGTCCCCCTGTGCCCAGCACTGGTGAGGCCACACCTCGAGTGTTGTGTCCAGTTTTGGGCCCCTCACAAGAAAGACTCTGAGGGGCTGGAGTGAGTCCAGAGAATGGCAAAGAGCTGGTGAAGGATCTGAAGGACAAGTCTGATGAGGAGCAGCTGAGGGATCTGGGGGTGTTTAGCCTGGAGAAAAGGAGGCTCAGGGGAGACCTCATTGCTCTCTACCTGAAAGGAGGGTGTAGCCAGGTGAGGATTGGCCTCTTCTCCCCAATAATAAGCAAGAGGATGCAAGGAAACAGTTTCAAGTAGTACCAGGGGTGGTTTGGGTGGGATATCAGGAAAAACATTTTCACTGAAACTGTGGTGAAGTAATGGAGCAGGCTCCCCATGGAAGTGGTGAAATCACTGCCTCTGGAAGCATTCAGAAACATGCAGATGTGGTGCTTAGGGAGGGGGCTTGGTGGTGGACTTGGCAGTGTTAGATTAATTGTTGGACTCAATGATCTTAAAGGTCTTTCCCAGCATTAATGATTCTATTATTTTCTTCTCCACATCAGTATAAGAACTGGTGGATTCACGCCAGAATTCCCCCCTTCTCCATATTTAGGTCTGATTCTTCACTCTTTCACTGATTCGGTCTCTATTTCATCATGGTTTCCAAATTAATAGGATGTGGATCTGCCCTTTCTCCTAGCACTACAATAATCCAAGTAGGCCTCTACCCACACACAATAGAGGAGAAAATAAAAGCATTTATTCTGCCTTTATCACTAATACAGACTGATGCACATTTAACACACAATTCCTTTGATGGGGCAGAGGCATCAGGAATCATGTGGGAACTGCCTCAGCAGCCAGAACTCAAAGCACTAAGCCCTCTATCAAGTGAGATGTGAGTCATCACAGTCAAAAGAGATAATCAGGTTAGCAGATTTTATGCTGAATACATTTGATATAATTTTAAAGTTTCTCTTCTAAAACTTTGGTTCCCTAGAGAATGATCATTTAAGTGGTTGAGAGATATGATTAAAACCATTAAATAGTTGACATATGCTGAAACTCAAACTTTAATATTCAAGGAAAAAAAGAAAGGTATTTCTTAAAGCATGCTCAAAACACCTGTTATAATATCTTTGGTTCATTATTTTAGCTTACTTCCTTCAGTGGGGCTGTCTCCCACCTGCTCCTCAATAACTGAATGTTTCTAGGCATTAAAAGGTTAAACAGAAAAAGCCAAGTACTGAGCACAGGTACCTTAATAATTTACCAGTCTGCCACATCAGAAGCCAACACGTTCAGCAATCCCTGCATCAGAATATCCACTTTATAATGCAAAACAGTTCAAGTGGATAAAACACTCTTGAGGCTGAGTTTACTCATCTCAGAAACCCACAATATGAGGATCCAAGTTTGCTCCTAAAATAATGAAAGAGAAAAATTAAATTACAATTTTTACAGATACCCTGATAAAAGCCATGTCTGTTGTAAGTTAAGGTACCAAAACTTCATTAGAAAGACTTCCAGCTTCTTTATATTCTTGCAATCCACATAAATCAGGGAACCTCAGATCAAATTCCCTAATAAAATAATTGCTTTATACATTGTCCCTGCCTTAATAAAGGTAAAGTAAAACACAGTCTTGTTCAGACAACTATTCACTTGTGCTTTTCCACTTGAGAGAGAACACTTTGTGCTTCCTTTATTTATCTCCCTTTATTTTGAGGGAATGGCTTTTGCTAGGTGCTGCTGCACTTGATTGTTTCTGCTGGTGTAACTCGGACTTTCCGTCACCTCCTGGGACCTGACTCTCCCACTGTTCAGCTAAGAAGGACCTTTTCCAGGAAAGCTCTCATGTTTAGTTTTCAAATACTTCAGCAGCACTACAGCTGGAGGAATTGTTTTGCGTATTTGTTGTATGCAGCATTAATTAAATACTTTGCCTTTCAACAGGTCCCTGATCTTTGCTTCTCTTTCGGTAAGGAGCCATCACTAGCAGCTGTTACCTCTGCTGGATTTGGGTGTTATGTAATTGCTACAAACCTGTAATTCAGAGAGCTGGGTGGCAAAGCTGAGAGCCTGTTGCTGTGCAGCCTCACCCAAACACACCCAAGTACTGCTCCTCCCAAATGCTGGCTTCCTTCTTTCTCTGGGCATTATTTTGTGCTTGGGGTACTTGCCTGTTAAAGTTTCATTCAATTTGTTATCTATTCCTATTGACTCTTTAGAGACTTGATTTCCAGGTATGTTCCTTATTGTTCCTAAATTATTTTTACCAGGAATACCTTTATGGGTTGCTGTCCATTTTATCTAGAATTTACGTTTTTTCCTTACTTGTTAATTAGGCTAACAAAAAGCGAAGAAGGATTTTGGGGCTGGCTGAAGGATGTAGGTCTCCCCATTAACAGCACAGAAATGGGAACAGGCAGGAATAGACCCTGTTAAAAAACCTTTGTCTTGTTTTCTTTTCTCTTGATTCAAGCAATATAGCAAAATTCTTAGAGAGGGGTGAGTTTGGAATCTATTTTATAAACTTACTTTCAGAATAAAGTAAGAATAAAATCATCTTCTATGCCTGTCATGGATTGAATAAAGAATAATAAACCAAGCTGCACAATGTATTTCCTTGGGGATATCCTGTCAGAGTGTCTTCAACGTTTTCAACATCACTAGAGTTTGCAATGGATTGTTAAAGCTGCTGTTAAACAACTGGTAAATCAGAATAACACTCTATGGTGTGTTAGTGGTGTCAGTAGGGACCAAATCGAGCAATGTGCCTGGTTTGGGGTTTGTGCAAGACAATGAGAAGAAAATAAAAAATCCTTCTCTGTAAGAGATGTGGGCCTCTCTAAGATGCCTGCCAGGAGGGTATAACTGAAGAGATAAGTACAAGCCATTAAAATGCCTAATGAAGGAAGAAAAAAAAAACCACCTACAAAAGACAGAAGTACTTAGATTTGCTCCTTTTTTATTCCCCCTAAGCTGCTGTTCAAATACATGTGGATCTACTATTTTCAATGTTCTCATCTTTAATTCTGTGTTACTGTTGTAAAAACAATGTAATGTAAAGATAGAAACTTAAGCAACAGAAATGAGTAAGCACCCACCTTCAAGGATAGGCTTTTCACTACATTAAGGTGCCTAAATAAATCCAAAGGGTGCTCCTTCACTGCCTGTCTTACACATACCAGATGGTTTGGTGAGAGAAAGGGTGGATTACAAGTAATTGAGCTGAGTACTTTCCTTGTATAAATTATTCTTGTTTTAAAACAGACTATATTTTTGTACTTATATATATTTTTACTTCTATCCTTTTGAATATCAAATAAGTCTCTTAAGTCTTTCTATAAGCATTTTCTTCTGTTCTGATGGGCAAATTCAAACTTACTACACTAGCAGGTAACAATTTTCCTGAGGTGTGGTGAAATCGAACTTCACTTTTATCAAGCAGCAGAGGAAAAAGGGGCAGTAGATAAATATCAAATTATTAATACAATGTTGTCCAAAATAAATGCAATTCAACAAAGAGGTAAACTTACCTTGTTGGAAGGGGTTTTTTAGGTTTTTTCTCAAACCATTACTATTATCTCAGGTAGGTCAAAAACAAAAAGGCAGTTTTCCAAGGATATTGGTTGTGTTCCTGAAACCTCCATCTACAGAAGTTTAATACACTTAAATTCAAACTTATTTCCCCATTAAAAAAATTCTTATTCTGTAAAAGTCTTTAAAGCCGTTTATTTTGTTAAAGAAAATTAAGTTTATACCTTCCAGAATGTGTCATTTCTTCCTCCCACCCCTAGAAAATGGGTTTGGAATGTTTTGGTTGAACATGCTGTCTAATTTCAGCAGATTTTGACTGAGTGCTAAAGGATTAAAAAGTTTTCATTTTCTCCAATTTTCATTTGAGTAGGCAAGTAGTTGGATAGAAGAAAAGAAAAAAAAAGCAAACCCAACTTTTATAACTTGTACTGAGTGAGAGAATGCATCATGAGCTCCTTCCCTCGTACACACCAAAGAAACGTTATTTGGGATTTTTCAGCCACAGGGAAATCTACAATTTGCACTACATTGCATACTGAGAATCCAACCCCAGGAACTCCACTTGAAACCAAGTTTTACTTATTATGGTTTTTTCTAGAACCCTTGTGTAAAATGTTTCCCATCCCCAGCATAAGACCTCAGGGACAGACAGCCTCGGGTGTAGCCAGAGGTTGAGCTGGAGATGGGATCTTGTGTGGAGGCTGGGAGGTCTGGGCAGGGACAGGTTTCTTATTAGAGCCAAAAAATGCTGCAAAAATATTAATATTTCTCAAAACTGAACATAAATTCCAAAAACTCCTCCCATCCTTTGTTCCAGTTTCGTGAATCTATGCTTAAAGCAAACCAGACACTTTATCAAGCTGAAATTTCATTAAGCAGAAATTTTGGATGTTGGGAAATGCTCTGTTGACTTGGAGCTTTTATATTTCATCAGCTGATGAACAGAACACCGAAGAACTTGTTGAGTTAATAGTGGACACTTTGTATTTCTGTATTGGCTTTATGAATCTAAGAAATATAATCGTTGCTACACTTTGTTTAAACTAATCTCTTAAATCTACGGCAGTCTTGCGTTTTGCAAGGAATTTGCTGCCCTCTGTTGATCAGTTGTTTGAAATGTGACACATGAAACAACTTTTTCAGCCTTCAAAACGTTTGCTAGGGACACGTATAGGTGTTTGGATATTTATTTCTTAAGCTCTTAACCTTTATAATGCAACCCTTAAAATTATTTAAGGGTTTTTTTTCATTGCAGAATTTCTGGCTAAAGATGATACAGCTACTGCTATTGTGAAAAAACTGGTGATGTGCACAATTTTTATTTATTATCTTCTCTTTGTAGAAAACAATAAAATGGGTGAATGCATTTGGAATGATGTGCAATTTCATTCATTAATTGTGTAATATTTCACGTAAAAAATAACTGTTCATTAGGGGGCTTGTGCAATATGGATGGTAAATTGCATTGTTTTGAACTCACACTGCAGTTTTACCATTTTGAAAAGCCTGAGTGAACGCCCTCACCACTGCACTCTGGTTTTCATAAGCTGGCAAGCAAAAGCAAAAAAAGGCACAGGGCTTTTTAACAAAGAATTAAGTATGTAATACACTGCCTCTGGGAGCCAGAAAAGCTCCTGCTGAAGTCTCAGAAAGCACAAACAAGAAACCTTCAGCAGCTTTGTAGCTGTCAAGGCAGAGACTGGCTTTCCTCACCCTTTCTGTGAGTGTCACCAATCTGTCTTGAAAGATGAACAGGACTAGTTGTTTACAATATTGAATTGCAAACTATTGTTTGGCAAAGATGTCTTCTAGTTAAAGCCTCTGTCAAAGCAAGAATATATCCTGGCATGGTAAAGAGCCGAACAATTAGCAAGGACTGCATTTAACAGATGGATTTTGTATTTATGTAGCTCCTGCAGGGAAACACAGAGGCATTGCTGAGACTGTAGCATGTGTGAGTTACTAGAAAAGAGTAGTGGTTAAAGAACAGCCTTTTTGTTTTATATAACAAGTCCTGAAATCCAGGAAGAGCTTCCTTAAATACCCACCCACAGTTGTTCATACCTTAAGCCCAAGGTTTTGCAGTCATTTCACAGTTAACCTGCTGAAATCTTTGATCTTGGTGGGACTGTGGCATTTTTTTGGTGCTGCATCTCTGGAAAGAAGATGTGTAGGGCCACAGCAACAGGTTCTGCCCTCTCGAGAAGATTCCCAAGTTTCCCTTTGGCACAAATCAGCTCTTGAGCAGAATCTGAGCAGGTCTGAATGATGAAAGCTGACACTACTTTCAATGCCAAGGTGAAAAAATACTTTTTAGGAAATTACTACGTGCTTATCTTTGTTCCTCCCTTAAAAGAGGATTTCAAGGGTGACAATGACTGCCAGTTTGATAGCAGTAGCATGGGATTAGACATTCAGCCTTTAGGTGCTTATCTGCAGTTTATCTTCTTGGAGATAGGGTTCTAATGCAAAGGTTGGAAATCTATGTAAATATTATTGTAGCTTTCAACATCCAAAAACCCCTTCTCAAGTACTTTCTGGAATGGTTTGTCAGACCATGCTTGAGTAGAAAAGAGGTGGCAGCAAAGTTTGTGCTTTTGCTATCAACAGGATTGTATATTCTGCTTTCTCCTTAAGGAAGAAGCAGAGGATCATTTATGGAGCAACTTACGTAAACCTAAAAATACTGACTTTTCTGGCCTACTGTTCAATTTACTCCCTGGACAGTATGTATAATCCTTAAACAATCTCTTGGACTCTAGAACATTTAAAGTCAATAGGGCTGATCCTTAATTAAATGGAAATGCTCCTGTCTGTGTAGATCAAACTTACCTTTTTAATTGCTCAGAAGAAATTAATCTTATTCCAGAAAAAAAAATCATGTCACCAAGTTAATTGCTTTCTTCACTGAAAGTCTTTAAGTAGGTGTCAGTGAAATCTTTCCCACTCACAAGCCTGTAATTCTGCAGAGAGAAAAAGACGAGAAATTTCTGGGGTTTAGCATATTTCTAACTGATTTACAAACACAAGAGAAAAACCGAAGAAATCCAAAACCAATGTTAAACCAAACGCTCTGTCTGCTTATTAAGGTCATACACATTTTCTGTAAGAAGAAACTCTGAAAACTGTGATTCGTCTGAGGTCAAGTTCATGTAGCTGGGTCCAGCATTGATCAGTACTGCTTAAAGAAACAATAATCCAGAGGATTTCCACCAAATGCACTGTGCAAAGCATCTCTGTGCACAACTCCTTCAGCTCTTCATTCTCTGCACTCCACAAGCACCTCTCTGCAGTCCTATGAAAGGACATTCTGTGGGTGTCTGCATGAGACTGTGCTGGACACCAAAGGCTCTTTGCTCAGCTGCAGAAATGATTCCTCTGGTTTAAGGTCACTGCTTCTCAGAAACAGGCCCAAGTGTGGGTGCCACTGGCCCTGTGCTGCTCTGGGCGTTGCAATGTGAGATGCAGCCACTGGAGGGTCACTGTCAGACACCTCAGCACAGATTGCTTTGCTCTTACTCTGTTCATGGAATCCCAGAATGGTGTGGGTGGGAAGGAATGGTAGAGATCATTTAGTTCAACCTCCCCTGCCATGGACAGGGACACCTTCCACTAGACCAGGTTGCTCCAAGGCCCTCCAACCTCTCCTTGACACTTCCAGGGATGGGGCATCCACAGCTGCTCTGGGCAACTTGTGCCAGGGCCTCATTGCCCTCCCAGTAAAGGATATCTTCTTATGATCTAATCTAAACCTCCCCTCTTTCAATTTGCAGCCATTGCCCATATCTTGCCACTCCATGCTCTTGTTATAAGTCCCTCCCTTTAGATACTGAAAGGCTGCTGTAAGGTCTCCCCAGAGTCTTCTCTTCTCTAGGCTGAGCAACCCCAACTCTCTTGGCCTGTCTTCATAGGAGAGGTGCTTCAGGCCCTCTGAGTATTTTTGTGTCCCTCCTTTGGACACTTTCCAACAGGTCCATGTCCTGTAGTCCCCAGAGTTGAACACAGTGGTCTTGTATTTGTCCTTGACTGGAGCTTATTATTTTACTTTTCCTCAGAATAGCCACATTTTTTGTGTTATCTTCTCAATTTAAAAGCAGTTTATTCATCCTTGGCCCCTTATGAAGATGCTTATGGTAGTATAGAGAGAAGAAATTCTGGCTTTCGGATACTGGATTTTAATCTTTCGTGTGGATAATAACTTTTTTATCATGTTAAACTAAAAGTGCTTAGAGCCATCTGCTGCTCTAAAAGTGTCATCTAGTTGAATATAGAAAAACTCGCCTCTTACCACTTTTCTTCACCTTCTGTCACAGTTTAACTCCAGACAGCAACAAAGCATCATACAGCCACTTGCTACTCCACACCCGCAGTGGGATGGGGAGGAGAGTCAGAAAAAGATAAAACTCGTGGGTTGAGTTAATAATACAGTTAATAATACAGTTTAATAATTGAAAGGAAGAAAAAACCAATAATGACAATAATAGTATTATTTTTATACTGAATCAAAACCACAGCAGTATACCTGCTACTAGGAAAAAAACTAACTCTATCCCAGCTGGCCACCTTCTTAATCACCTCCTGTTATTTCTGTTGTTAGATGCACATTGGATTGTAATTTCAGTTGTGTTGTAAGATTATACAATTGAATGATAGGGCTCAATGATTTTAAAGGTCTTTTCCAACCTAAACAACTCTATGATTCTGTGATTTCCCTTGTTCAAAGTCTCACCATTTCTATGTGAAAGCAGCCCTCAATACTTCAGTTAGTCACAAAGATTTTAAGCATAATTAAAAGCAATGTGAAGGATGATTTTTTTTGTCAGCTTCTTGTGCCTTATCTATGTAGATAACAGTGTTCCATACATTCAACAGTAACATTTCAAAGGGTTCTGTTAACTTAAACCATTTTCTGCTGGTTCCTGGAATACAAAGTAGACTGAACTTGCCCAATCACGTTGCTGCAGCTGCTGCAGAAGACTCCCAGCACTTTTTGCAATTCTAATGGGTGGCTGTCTGCCTGATGGATTAAGGTCCTTACAGGCTCCATCCATAAGTTAATTGAGCTGAGTCAGTCTGGGCTCTGAAGTCTTTCTGGAAAATGAACTCTTATTAAGGGTAAATACTCAGTAAAGTGCAAGTATAGTACAAATAACCAGAAAGTGCACTAGCTAAACTCTGGAGATGGAGCTCAGGCTAGGCATACAGATAGAAATAAATGTCCATCTCCTTGTCATCCAGGTTAACAAGTGTAGTGATATGGGAATTTTCTCTGTGCAGTATACTTGGCATACCTTCTATTATGTTTATGTGATTTCAAGAATTGGCTACCACACTAAGAGCTTTGGGTATGGCTTCCTAAATGCTCCTTACCTCCCACCATTCGAGTCTTAATATAGTCTGTATAAGCAATGATTTTTTTTCAAGATTCCTTAATAATTCAATTTGCTTTGCTTTAATGGAAGAATAGCAAGACTTATGGATAGAAAAGCAGTAGATGTGATATCTTCTGACTGTAGCGAACTTCGGTGGGAGGACTGCATGATGTTGTTCTAAAAAAGCAAAGGAAACTTTTGCCTTGATAGAACTTCCATGGGTGGATACGAAACTTGTCAGGAAAAACATTTGAGTAGCTCTCAGCAGCTTAGCATGAAAATGTAAGAGGTGCATTCAGCCTGTCTCCTGTTTGGTTCAACAAACCTGTCAATTACAGATGGCACAACATTTACAATTCTTGAGAACATTGGAGGTCAGGGTTCGAACTCAGTGTGACCCCAGCAAAGCAGAGAGAGATGGGAATTGGTTGTAACACTGGCTGGAAAAGAATGTGTGGGAGGATGATGCCACACAGGGCAAAGCTGAATTAACAACATCCTGCTGTATCAACACATCAGGTATATAAATAATCTAGCCTGAAATATAGACAGTGTTCTTCTCTGCTCCTTGGTGGAATACTCTTTTTGGCTTTCTGTGCTGAATGGGACCTATTTGAAAACAGACTTGGTGAGAACAGTAAGAATTCACTCAGAAGCACGAAGACAGACTCAGAAAGGCTGGAGGGATCCCAGTAAAACCAGGACAGGAGCTGAGTTAGAAAGCCTGAAGCAAAGAAAAAAAATGATGACAGGAGAACTGAGACACATACGGAGACAAATATAGAAAAACCTATTGAAAGAAAAAAAGGGAATAACCCATTCTCTGGGCGCGTGACTGACAGGACAAGTAATGGGTAAAAAATCCCAACAAAAAATTAGGACTGATTGTATGCAAAACTGAAGTCAATCTATAACCCTAAATTCTCTTTCTCAATAGATTAGTCATCCTCCAGAAATTGCTTCCAATTGTAGTATGTTTCACTCATACTAACAGAGATTGCAGTGCCACCACCAGAGTGTTGACTCCTGTTCAGCCTGCTCTGCAAGACCCCTCTGTAAATACAGCAATGCCATTCAGTTGTACAGAACTGGACTAGATTACTTCAACTCTAATTTCTCTTTTGCCCAGGGCTCTTTTTGTCTGATCACTTTTTCCTCCTTTTTTACCTCTTGTCTTAAAGTAATATAATTCCCTACTCATAAATCTGTTGAGAAATTTTAAAATATTATCCTCATACTTTGATTAGAGAATTGGTTGAAGTTGCTGCCAGTAAATGCATTTTGAAGAGCTAGGAACAGGAGCTGGAGAAATACAAAATGTATAAACCTAAGAGGCAGCCCTACAGAAGACCTGGAGCACAACTTGCCCCTGGCCAGAGACCCCAGAGAACTCTATTGTTGCATATTTAACTGCTGTGGAGAGATGCTGATGCTGATTGTTTAGAACCAGTAGCACTTTCCAGAATGAAATTCCCTTTTTACTCCTAATCCACATAATAAGAGGAACTTGTTCTGAACATTTAAATTATGCTGGGAAGGCTCAGAGCAATTCCATTTCAACAGTTTGCAAGTTGAACATGAGCTAATGATGATGGATGAACTTAATGTTCCACTGTTTTACTTTAACAACATTTATTAGGGATAGTACATGAACCAGTAGAACTCAAGAATTGTCTTCCTTTGGTCATCAGTTAGGTCAGTGAACATGGCTGGGCTGGGCACATGAAATAATCCTATCAGTATTCCAGGGTTTAAGATCAAACAGCAGTTCTTGAATCTCTTCAAAGAGCTCCCTTGAATCTAAATATTAAGATAATATTTCCTTTTTCTATTCTGCATATGCATGTTCTAGAAGATGTTCTAGAAGAAAATGGTTTTGTATCTCATCTGGTGTTCTCAGCTTGGTCTTGAGGAATATATTCTGGCCATTCAATGGACCTGCTACCTATAAGAGCAAAACAAAGCAATCCAAATAGGTGTTTGAGTCCCTATTAATTTCAGCAAAGTCCAGGTAAAACTAGGGTTTCCTAATTCATGGAAAAATATGATATTCTGAAAAGTTTCTTTCATTCCAACTGAAAATTTAAAGTCCACATTATCCAACAGGTTGTAATTTTTAAAAATTGGGAAATTTGTCTTTCCCCTTTAGTGCTGCAACATTTAGAAATTATATTCTATGTAGGTTCTTTTTTAATTATATTGAGGTCAAAATTGAACAAAAAAATATTCACTTTCAGTAAAAGCAATATTTCCCAAGAGAACCTAATCAGCAAACTTTGAGTGAATACAGTTGGTGCCTTCAAGGGGTTACCTGCTTCATTTTGCTCCCTCTCATACTTTTATCCATGACTCTTATGTACTGTGACTGTGGCAAAAATGGGACAAGAGAGAGGCTCTCTTGAGGAGGATGCCCAACAAAGGGCATTATGTCCAAGCTCAATATCCATGGTGCCCCTTGGATGGGGCAGGTGCAGGGCAATAAGGAGGAGTAGCCCCCTGGAGCCTGGGGTGTGGGTCAGCCTTGCACTGCTGCCAGGGCTCCCCACAAGTCCCGCTCCCAGCCACTGTTGCTGCTTTAATGCCAAGACACCCACAGGGAGGGGTAAGGAAATTCTTTCCACTGTGCCACTCAGAAAGGAGGTAGAAAGATGTTCAGATGGATCAGCAAAGAGAAATTGCATGAACTCTGCTTCTAACTTTTATTCACAGTAAAAGAGCAAAGGGTTTAGAGCAAGCCACTGGCCCTGATATGGCCCCTCTATCTATGCTTATCACAGCATCACACTTGAGTCACTGCCCAGCACTGTCAGAGGCAGAAGAGGTGCTTGGCAGCATCAGTGGGATAATTCAAAGTGAATCAGACGTCTCTCCTACAATTAGCTGCTCTGTTCCCCCTTCCTTTCCTCTTTTGCCTGCCTCCTTCCCCTTGGAGCTGCTATAGCTTTAGTAGAAGATTTGGAAATCTCCCCAGTGAGAAATGTTTGGTTTCAGCTGAGAGCTGACAGTCCTCAGTTCGTTCTTCTCCTGTTTTTGTAGGGACCGAGTTGTCCCTCAGTAAGGCAAGGTTTGTTCATCAAGAGTTTGTACAACTTGGTTGTGAATGAGGGAACTGCACTGTCCTAAACTCTCTATGTATTGTTTTAGCTTCAAAGATTATGAATTTCTTTGACACCATCAGCCTAAAAATAGAGCACACTGGGTGAAATTTCACATTGGAACTGCAGTGTTGGGAGGGTCGTTGTGGCCAAGTTGGGATGAGAAAGCACCGGGAAAGCTTTTCCTCGTATTGGAAGAGTCACCTGCAAGAATCTGGTGGAAACAAATATATACAAATTCGCTCCTACCCCTCTCCTCCCCCTTCAAACCTTTTTAAAAAATTTCTTTTGCAGCTTTGTGACGGCGCTGAGCTCGCCGCTAGATGTCATTGGCGTTCCAGGGAAGGGGAATGGCGCTTGTCTGCCCTATAAACCCTCGGAACAATTGCACCCCGTCTGAAATTTGGCAATACAAGTATTTCTTGCATTGCTTTTCATCCTCAGTTCTTGGTCTGAAAAGTTGGGTGGAAACCGTGGTGAAATCAGGAAAATACATAAATAAGAATTTTTATTATTTTCATCATCAATTGGCAATTTTTCACTAAGACAAATGCAACTACAAGAGTGAAAGTAAAGAGCAAAGCTTTTTAAATGGATTTGTTATTTCTTCAGCTGTTAGCTAATGTTAAACACACGGAATATTTTCAGATTGATTTTATCGAGGTTTTTCTTTATGTGTTAACCATCATCTAGTACAGGCAGGTACAGACATGCATACAAAAGCAGCACTTTACCTGTTAATTCACAAATTCTTTAAAATGTGGGTAAATTATCTATCAACAAAAGGGGAGTTTTGATTTCCATTTTTAGAGTGGTAGCAGCGTTTTGGAGCTGCCATGGCAACAGTTATTTACAGAAAAATATGAAAACACATTTTCATCCCTGTAAGGGCTGGGCAATCAGTTGCATTTGAGTTTAAATAAATGTTAACCTCTTTTTTATTTAATCTCTGTTAAAATACAGAGTACAGTGTGTTTCATGCCATTCCGCAAGAAATACTGAGCCTGATCCCAGGGCTTCTGCTTTCCTAAGCTTTGCTGTAGGTAAGGCTGATCATCAGCACTGTGCTAAAATTTGTGGAAGCCTGGTTTTATAAGGAAAATTGAATGGTCTTCTGTGTTTATAAGTGGAAATTGAAGATATTGAAAGATCTGTTTTTCCACAAACACACATACACTCTCTGGCCAGGAAATCAGTTTCTGCTTCCTGGGAAATAATGCACCTACATCAGAGCCATGACACACAGGGGAACCCCACTGGTTTCCTCCCAAGCTCACAAAGTACCTGGGTCTGTGTGGGAGAAAAGCACTTTGGGATTAGGAGACTAACCCAGTATGCAATTTCTCTCTTGAAATGATTATACTATAAATCCATAAATCCACTGCAAATTTATAGGACTTTTCTAGCTCATCAAAATTGTAGTGTACTTCTGCTTAGGAGAATGGTGGAAGCAAAGTGGATTAAATTTGTGTTTCAACATGCAAATCAGATTAAATGAGTTGAGAATAAAATCCCCATTGCAAAAACTATTAAAAAGAAAGGAGAAAGAGAGGAAAACAATCCTACTGTTTCTCTTCCTGTAGTTTTAGTCAATAAAAATTCTGAAACTGTTTAGGAAAATAGAGAGTGTTCACAGGAAAAAAAATCCTCTTCCTTGAAGTATAAGAAACACACCTAGTGTGAAGCAAATACAGGTTACAGAGAGAGACATTTAGCAAGCATCAATTCACACTAGTCAGGAGACTGCAGATGACTCAGGAGTTCAGCTACAACAGATTGGCCACAGCTAAATATGCCCTTAATCCATCACTAAGAGTCCCTGGAATGCAGCAAGGTCAAGATTCATCAAAAAAAA
>VZTZ01022434.1:798592-857269 GCA_013400955.1 Drymodes brunneopygia | reverse complement strand
AAAAAAAGAAAAAAAGAAAAAAAAAGATAACAGAAGTTAAGAGTTTTAGGGCAAGATTTGGAGAGGAACAGACAGGTTGTCTTTTCAGGAATTTCATACCTTCTGCCTTTAACATTCTTTAGGCTAAATCAGTATTTTCTGCCCTAGTCTAAAAAACTGCAGATCATGCAGTGGTGTTCCAAACTTTACTGGTGGCACACCACCTTAAAATCAGACTGTTCAGTTACCAATATTAATCTTTGTTCATGTTTGTGTATTTCTGCCTTTTTTTTCTTTCTCTCTTTTTTTTCCAGCTTACTTCCCAATTGCCTTTGGAGGAGTTGAGTGTTGACTTGGTTCTACCTTTCTATAATCATGCCAAAAAATGTCTTCCACCTTCCTCCTCCATAGCACACAAACAGACTGATGCTAACACCAATGCATGAGCAGTGGTTTCAGGGGTTTACTTACAGTTAGAAATCAGATTTCCACTAATTACTGTAAAATTTGAGGCGGCATTTCCAGTATTCTACCATGATCTGTATTTTACACTGTATCAGACTGAAATTAGGCCATATTTGCAAAGCTGAAGGGTTTTTCTATGAGTAGCATCTGAATCTTTTTGTTCCCCAGAATATTACTCATGACAAAACATTAGGGAAACTGCCTCTGATTTAGGGCAGGAGATGAACAAAATCTGTCTTTACACAAGGGTTTCTATGTTTTTGGGTTGTATGGAATGAAAGTCCTACTGATCTAAGGAGAAACATCAACACACCATTTTCCCACACGATTTTCTGCACAGTTACCTGTCTGCACACATCTTACACCACAGCAGGGAATGCAGCACCAGTTCAGGGAGTTCTGAAGTCACATGGGCATTCTCCAGTCTCTCTCTACAGAACACTGCCCTGTATTACACTGCAATCATAGTCTGAGTCATTCTTTTCAAGCACTATTATTTTATTTTCCTTGGCAAAAATATCCCATTGCCTCCTCTTCAGGCCCTCACTCACTTTAGTTCTTGCTTTGGATCTCTCCTATCTCTGTACATCATCGATCAGTTCACTGCAAGGTAAATCCACCCAGTATGGGATTCATTCTGCTTAGAAAGGAAGCTGTGAAGTGTTGACACTTTGAGACTCCCCATGTTTTTTAGCAACTGTTGGGACTTCAGCACATGTGTGAAGTACCAGCTAGATTCCCTCCCTATGGATTTTGGGATTAAGACACGAACATCTGCAGTTGTGGAGTTTGTATTTCATCTGAGTAGGATTTATTGTGATGACAATAAAAGTCCTACTACTAGTCATAGAACTTCTCTTCCCTCTGTCAGCATCCTCACCTCATCCCCTGATGTCACCTTTGCCTGTGTTAAGTCATAATGCTCTGAGAAACTCTGCCTACAAGGGCTATTGTGAACTGCATGAGTTGGATGACATGAAGTAATTTTCCCCGCTTCAGTGCTCCATGGGAAAAGGTCAGTCATTCAGGCTTGGAGGGCAGAGGAAAAATCTGCAAAGGTTGTTATGAGAGAAATTATATTTTAGTTCCTGAGGAAACCAAGTAGAATTTAGGTGATGATAAATTATGCTGGCTGCTTTTGAAAACCTGGGCCACAATTTTTTGGTACTAATATGCATTACTGCAAGTATTCCTGAGTCTATATTACAAAATATAATACTGTCTTACCAGATTATTATGCTGGTGGTGGTTAGTAAAAGTACAAAACAGCAGTAGCAAGAGACCATGAAAGCTGCTGTTACGAGCTGCCTCTTAGATTAAGCTCTTTAAAGCATACATGTAAGGAGACACTCTTACATGTACATTAAGATCAAGAGTGAAATAATACATTTGACAATGTCACCTTCGGTGGTCTGCAACCACTTGCACACTTGCAAAATGTAGAGGTTGTCCATCTGCATTGGACTGACAAAAGTAGAGAGCAAAGTGGGAATTGTGCAGCAGGCAGGAGTGTCACTCCACGGAGGGCCCAGCGGGATCCACCGTCTGGCTGGTTTGTACATGCTGGGTCTCTTAAATAAAACTGCAGGTCATTCTGTGACTTCTGTTTGCTTAAACAACTTGTATCCGAAGTGTGGAGTTTCTGGGTATAACCTTGAATATTGCTTTGTAATAAGTCAAATAAAACATTTAAGGGGGAAAAAAATTCTTTGCCTGAATGCCTGGTTACACATAGACAGGAGTTATAGGAAAAGTTCATTTAAGAGATGCACAGGATTTGGTTTTGGTGGGTACCATGCTGTAGTGTAGGTACTGTTTTGCAGCTCCAGAACTGTGGGTACCTCTTCTATTTCTTCACCTTTTATTGGTTTACTGAAATAATTTTGGATGTTGCTGTTTGCCCAGTCTGGCAATGACTGGATGTTTCCTTTACATAATCCACAACATCTGGACACTGCTCCATCACCCAAAGCCAGGATGTTCTGCTCCTTTTATATACACATGGTAGTGAAACACTGTAAATCCAAGGGCCAGATTTCAACAAGAGTCTGGCATGAAAACTTGCAGAAATGAGTGACTGATATGTTTCTTTGAAACAGTAAAGTTCCAGGTAGGAGCTCTGTTTGAGTAGTATATTAATAATGAAAATTTCATTACTCCCTTTTCATGGGCTTTATCAAAACATATCCTTACAAAAATGAGTTTTCTACTAAAAAAAAGGAAAGTCTTCGCAATTAATAAGTTCACTCCTCTTTGTTTACTGTAGGTATGGAAACAAAATGGCCAATATGCAGATAACACAAGTAGAATTCGAGTGTACAGCTCCTAAATTCTACAGACATCTCACTCTTAACATCCAAGTCCCTAAACAGCTGAACTTCTGCATCCTTGCTCAGTCAGACTCATCTCAGCTTTCACAGGACCTTTACCTTATGCCAAAACTGTAAAACAGCCATTCCTCAGCCTATTCACCTCAAAAAGGGTTTGATCTAGCAAGAATCAGCAGAACACAAGATGTAATGTACACACAGCAGTAAATAGGGATTAAGGCTCCCATGCTGAAAGAAAGAGATCCACATCCCATTCCTTCAACTGCTTGAAGAAATCCAAACTACATTTCTCCCCTTGCATATGGATTCCTAACCATAGGCTGTAGATTCTTCCCAACACCACAGGAAATTACAGAATGGGTCAATACAATAAATTGTGACAAATCTCCAGGACAGACAGTGTTCTCCAAGAAGTCCCCAACAAAGGTAGATTTGAAACTCCTAAATAAGTTATTAAAATCAGCCTCATGATCAGAGGAAGAGAGAGAGGTTCATGTGACACCTGGTTTTTAAAGGATCTGTTGCATGTCTGGAGAACCAGAGATTAGCATGTCTGACTTCTGTCTCAAGCATTGGTAGAAATAGAGTTGAAATGGCTTTCATAGAGGGAAGTTATGTCTCCTAGAGTAATAAAGTTCTTCAAAGCAGAAAATATGCCTGTGGATAAAGGTCACATACTTGATGTAATGTTCTTAGATTTCTAAAAAGCTTTTGATGAGATCAGTTATCAGATTCATTTAAAGCAGATAGGATTTAATGGGATAAGAGGGAAGATCCTTCTTTGGATTAATAACTGCTCAAAAGATTTGTAACAAAAAAGTAGTGATAAATGGTGGAAGGTAATTGTTAATGAAATCCTGCAGGCATCCAGATGTTCAACATATTTGTGAATGGTCTGGAAAAAGGTGAGTAGTGAGGTAGCGGTGTTTTTTAATGATACAGAATTGTCTGGAGCAGTCAGAATTAAAACCATCTACGAAAGCTTTCAGAACTATCTTTTTGATACAAAGTGGACAAAAGACAGCAAATTCAAAACTGGAGAATAAAAAGCCAATTGCACATAGCCAATAATGAAAGTCTATTTGTACATACACATGCATAAGTAAAGGAGTATCTGCATGCACATGTACACAGTGCTGGACTCTCACCCCAGCTATCACCATCTGCAAAGAAACCATGAGTCACTTTGCACAAATCTTTAAAAGAACCTTTTCAGTGTTCCACTGTAGTCAAGAAGAAAAATAGAGTGTTAGGAAGGAAGAGGAACAAATATGCAGGACTATGCCATTTAATGAACCCATGGTGCATGCACACTTCTTGAATCTGACCTTGCCTCAGAAAAGATTTACTAAACAAGATACACAAAAGTTCAAGACAGACCTTTGCATATTCAGAATGATTCCCATATGAGGACAGATTAGAGAACCAGAACCTCCTGGTCCTTTCATTTCATGAACTCAGATATACTTGAAGAGCTTAATACAAGTATATTTCAGAAAATACCTTGGAAGCACTGTAAGCAGTTTACCAGCAGAAGATTTCAATGTCTGCTGAGAGACACCCTAACACTGGGTGAGATGAAGACATAGCTGGAGCTGTTGTACAGGAAAGCTGAGTCACTCTGCTTAGAGCTCTGGGTTGCACTTTTTAGTTTTGAGACTTTGTCAGCAAGGATGGTGCTTAACAAGGAAGAACTTACAGTCTCAGCTGGAGTCTTTAGAGCCGCAAATTAAATTAGTGGGAAGGAAATCTTTAGACAACAAAATTAGGGATGTGCTAAACAATAAAGCAGAAGTACCTCTGAAAATACTTCAGGAGCTGCATTTCACAGACATATTATTTATTTAAAAACAAACAGAAGTCTCACAGTATTATGAGAGAAAACATTTAGCGCATCCCAGTTTGTTACAGTACCTAATAACCATCTTGTGTCGACCTTCTACAGTTTGAAATGTCAGAGTTTCATGTAAAGAGAAGTCATAGGTTGCTGCAGAGCCCTGGGGCAGCCTACACAGGCACCTTGCAGACACAGCTCCATCTCTGCAGATGGCCAGGCTCAGACCGAAGGGCAGCAGTGTGTGCACGTTTACTCCTGGTCAGGACACAAGGTAGGAGGCATGACATGTTCTGACTCATCACTGGATGCTTCTGGTTGTGGGAGAGGATTATGGCAATAGTAGCAAAACTCCTAAAAATCTCTCAGCGTTATTGAATTCCTTTTGTCAGCTGCATTCAGTTGCTGTGACTACAGGGCAAACTGGTAGATCAAAGAAGGAACCTTAATAAATCTGATGAAAAAAAAGGAACTATTGGCTTTCTAAAAAAATACGGAAAAAAACACTAAAGGGGCAAATAAGTGGATTTATCAGTTATGCCAATCAGTGAGTGCAAATTACAAGTCCAAATTTAAACAACTCTGTGTAAATATAATCCTACTGAGCAAACAATCTGCAGAGCATAGCGGCTCTCTTCCTACTCCCTCACAAACACTAAAACACACACACACATGTATATTCCATTTTTTTCCTTCCACTTATAAAAAAACAGCAAGAGATAATGAAATTTTCTTTTAAAAAAGGTTTAAATTCATCTAGAACTTTTTAAAACTGTATTTGGTTGTATTTTTATAGAAACTGAAGAGTGTTGAAAGTACCTAACACAGTCAGTGCATTACATGCATTACGCACTCAGTAACCATTTGAAACTAAAAATAGAAACACACGGGGAAGGATTAAATCCTGTCCTCATAAATCAACAGCAAATTTTTATAGAACTGGAAATATTTCCTCAAATTAAGGACATTTTCTTATTGATGTGTTTGGCCAATCAAGGTTTACAGCACAATTTTCAATGTTACCCAAAGGAATTAAGACAGACATTGCATATAAATGGGCTCTAAATCCCTTTAGACACTTTTATTCCTTACAAAAATTTGACCTACAATTACACTGTGGTGCAAAAAGAATTATTTCATTCTTCAGAAAGTTTTCAGGATAATTTTTTTCACATTTTCTTGTCTTACCTGTTGAATGTTTTTCAGCGTGTGACAGCTCCTGACTGCTGCCAGTCAGGTGCAAACACAGGGCTCCTAGTAGGGCTGGTAGTGATAGTTTTGCAATTATTTTTAAATTATTCTTATGTTTACAATTGTTGTAATTTCTGAAATATTTGTGGGAGCTACATCACAACTGCAGGATCTGCCCAGAAGACGTAGTCACTTCGTTGCAGCAATCATTTGCAGTAATCCTCGCCCTTCATAACGATATCCAACACATTCTCTTTTCCTTGCTGAAAATATTCCTTTCCCTTTGTGTCAAGTAAGATTCAGACCAAAGTTCTAAGCATCAGGTCACAGCGGTGTCTAAAAATGGGAAATGTCAGGCAAACTTAATCTCCATATCCATTCTGCCTGGGGTTCCTTCTTCTCAAAGCATCCGCACAGCAGCCGAGGTCAGCTTCCCCTCTGCCTCAGCCAGCACCACTAACACCTAATCCTGTCCTAACGTGCTTGTGATCTCTCTAGGGCTGACTTTGTTAAATATCAAAAGCCAAACCTGAAAATTGCCACCCCAATTCTGTATTTTCTCTGTTTGATTTGAGCAGCAAGCCTGTTTGTGTGCTGGGGTTTTCTTCAGGCCATCCCGCTGGCACTGTTGAAAGGCTTGAAGGCAAAGAGCAGCATTTGTGAAGGATGTCAAAATCCAGATTTCCTAGAATTCCCTAAGCAAAAGACCAACGCATATCGAAGCAAATTAATGTCACTTTTCTTCTAAACAGAGCTCTGAATGATATTGGTGTTTCCAGGTGAAGTTTGGGTTCTGGCACCCTGCTTGGCCGAGGCAGCTGAGCGATGCTCGCCGTAGGGAGGCCTGCAAAGTGGCTGTTTCTCAGAGACTCTGAGCTGGAATTTGCTCCATGGGGGCTCGCTGGCCCCTCGGCTCCTCAGTACCAGGCATAACAGTCTGAAAAATGCAGGACAGGATCAGGCCCTGAGCACTTATTTAATCCTATCTTATAGGTCTCAGTGAGGAAAATCCATATTATCTTGTTGCCTAATACTGTTCATGGGATACAAGAAATCAGCTTAACAAAAAAATCCTTTGTAGGATAAGTGCAAAATATTCCTTTTACTTTTAAGTTTTAAAAAAAATTATCCACTATGAGGTAAATGGTAGAGAGAAAAAAGGAATTTCTACCTGAAATTAATTGAATATTATGATTTTTAGTTGGTTAGCATACTAGATCCTAATCCGTTAATTAGAATATTTCATGTCTGGAATCTGGAAGTTTATTTTAGTTTTTTTATTGCAAAGATAAATGCCTATTCTTTTATGAAAACAATGTGCTTGGAACTGTGTTCTGCTGCAGGTTCATTGCGAGTGATTGGTACTTCTTCAGCAACAAAATCACAAGCAGAGCCTTCAGTAAAATCCTGGCTTCCGTACAGTCTGAGGATTTTATTGTGGCTCTCACCAGCAACACCTTACACCAGCAGCTGTGTTTTTAAGCAAGCATAATGCTTTGAAACTCATAAAGTGCTTTTTCCGCAGTGCAATGTTGTACCCTGGGTGTTGGTTTTATGCTTCCCTGGATAGTGAGCAAACCTGAGACAAAACCTTTCTGGCAGCCCTAACACCAGATACGCTTTACTGAGTCAGCCTGTGCAAAAATATTCCCTCTCAAAATATAAGCAAGGGCCTGGGCAGAGCCCTGCAAATGTAAATGTGAACAGTTAGAAACCAGCTCTGAACATACACTGACTTAAATACATAAATACATAAATACAGCAGGTTACAGCTGTGGCACCTGCAGTCATCCCACCATGTCAGCCTCCTGCTTTGGACAGTCATTTTCACTGCTTTTTTCACCATATGGATGCAAGAAAAGTTTCTTGATGGAAAAAAACACTGAAGATAGAAGAGCAGGTTCAGGCAGGAGAAGTTCCGAAGTTCTGAATTTGAGCTTGTCTCTTTGCACATGGGTTTCAAAGTTCGGGATTTCCCAAATAAGGCAGTATAGGGTAAGCAATAAAATATAACCCCACAGAGCCACAGTCTGTCTGTACAAGCTTCATTTCTGCCTGGTTGAACCTGAAGCAAAATATTTCTCCCCATGTTCCAGCAAGGAAATTGGGCCTTAACAGAATGAGAAGCCAGACTGGCTCTATGATGAGAGTTCATTTTTGAAACGTGACTTTGGGGGAGATGATAGAGCTAAACAGCAGGGGATGGACTTGTTTAAGCCTCTCTAGGCTGGGGGGAAGTGTGGCTCTTGCAGGCATCTCAGACTGACCACAGCACATCACCATATGGTGGCATGAGCAGGGCCAGAGCGTGACACTCGCAGGCCTGCTGGAGACCATCCCATCAATCTGTGCTTTTCACTCATCTCTCCTATTGACAGCTGCGGCTGCTTCCCTTGAATCCTTGGGAGATGTCCTCAAAGCTGAGGCTCAGAGGCATATGACTCCTTCTCGTCCAGGCAGACTATGATAAATCCACTCAATTCACCGTGTAACCCACTCCAGGACTGCAGATCTACCAGGCAGGATCCAGCACCGAGTCCTGAGTACCCCCTGGGCTGAGAGCCTGAAAAAAACGGTCCTGATCCAGTTCATTGAGGTCCATGGCAAAGCGCCCGTCCATCCTGGGGAGAACAAAAGTGTTGGGCTTGGCAAATCATTTCCGTTAATGTAGGAGACAATTACTGATGCTTCTTCGCAAATTGCTCTTCTTTGACGTTTTTATAACTCAGTAATTTCCAGTTGTGTTCCCATGTTTGCCTCTTTTGTGTATAGTTTTCCTATTTTTGAGTGCATGGTTCACAACATTTAAACAAACACTAACAACAAATTACCTGCTCAACTGGGTTCTGTGAAAAGGGGCCCTGAAACTTATTTACAAATTAAGCGGACTCGGGCAAGGAGGGAACAGTCACAGGGAGCGATTTGCGGTTGCTCTGCAAATCACGCGAGGTTCTCTAGCCAGAAAAGCCCTGTATTTGGGAGGGGTGAGGGCCCGGGGTAGAACTCTGTGTATTTCGCCCAAGACCCTCTCTCACAGGGAAAAATCCACCTGATTTGCTTTTTTCTCTCTTTTTTTTTTTTTTTTCCTGTTGATAACTCTCCGGTGAAAAGACCATCAGAGAAGTAAATCAATACACGAACAACACGACCTCACTTGTTCTCACTTCTTTTCCCGTTTAAAGAATTACTCTGTTTTGTATTCACTTGTTTCATTCTCTCCGACTGTAATAAAATAAAGACTGCATGTTTACTTCGCAGAAAATCGTGTCTCATTTTAAATCACATTTAATACACGATACAAATTTCTTCACAACTTTTGGAAAGAGGTTTTTTTTTACACGGAACTGGTCACTCCAAATGCAATTTCTCCTCACTCAAAACGCATAACCGTTGAGATGAGAAGTAACTGTGTACTTTGTTTTTCATTGTATTTTTAATCCTATAAATCTCCACAGTATTTCGTTGCACGGCGGTTTTTCTGTATTTCGCCTCGGGCTGACGTTAGATCTCCCGCATCCCAACATCTTTGGCTAACTCTGGTTTCCCATTTTGATAACTTGGTTTAGTTACAGTTATAAACAAAATTCAAGATGCTCTTTACACATTATTTTAGGGAAATAAGCTAATATGGGCTATTTTTAAAGCTGCCTAACTCTTAAAGTGGTTGTGTACCCTCACACTTTAAAATTCAGCTGAGCATCCGTTTACAGGAGTTATTGCCATGTCAATACCCTGAAAACTATTTATGTCTGGGGTTTTCGCAGCTCTGGATTTTCAGGTGTTTTCGTTGGTCTCCGCATTTTGTTTTTCTTTGATTTCCCAAGAGATAAATACAAATATTTACAATCGGATTTTTTTGTCTCCTTCCATTGCTGGATTTTGAGATATCTTTAATGTTGTCCCGAACATCTTTAACGTTTAAAAACTCCTGATGAACAGAAAAGCACAGACATTCTTTGCTTGACCTACAAGAAGGAATTTTAAATTGGAGTAGGACTCTGCTCTTTTTGTTTGCTTGCGGGGTTTTATTATTATTATTTTGCGCTGAGAAAAATACAAGGTTTAGATGTGTTTAAGCGCTGTCTGCATTGCAGGTGGAACGTAGGGATCGGGACCCTCCCTTCNCGGCGGGGAGCTTGCGTGACCCAGGGGAAGAAGGCGGAGGGTAGCTGTCCTCGGGCACTCGAGTTGAGCAAGCCTCTTTCATCTTTTCTGTCGCTTTGGCTTAATTTACCTCTGCCCTCCAACGCCCTGTGAGTTTAATCACATCAGATCTCCTTCAAGCCAGAGCCAAAGACTGGAAAGAAGGAAAGAATGAGCAAGAGGGTGAAAGAGTGGAAGGAAAAGAGGAAGGAAGAGAAGAAAGAAAGGAGGAAAGAAAGAAAATTAAAAAATAAGGAATTGAAAGAATATAAATAGAAATGCGAAATTAAATAGTCCCTTTATCCTAGGCGAAAAAGAATATTCAGGTGGTCACAGGGCTCTTGGTGACATTTGACACAGCAGCAGAGATGCTGTTACTGTTCCCTGGGCGCACAATCGCACCCCGCGGTTCGAGCGCGGCTCCGCGGGGCTGGCTGAAGCTCCTCCGTGGGACCGAGCGGGACTTCGCCAGCTTCTCACATCTGTGTGTGTGTGAAACCATTTGTAACACTGACATGCAACACAAACATGCCTCCGTGAGAGCCCGCTCGTCCCTGGGCACCTTTGAAATCTACGTCTGATTGGGGTGTTTTGTTTTGCTTTGGGGCGAGTTTGTTGGTGGAGTTNCTCTTCCCCCCTGCGAGCGCAGAGCGCTGTGGCGGCTCCCCGGTGTCCCGAGGCAGCGGCAGCACCGGGACCGCCGCCAGGGCTTTGTGCTGGCAGACACCTCCTGTGAGGGGCTTTGCCGGCCGGGCATCCCCCGCAGGTCTGAGCCTTCCCGCCGTCTCTGCATCCCATCGCCTCCCCGAGGTTTCCCCTCTTGTCGGAGGTGGGCAGAGCCGGTACGGGCAGGGCCGGGCAGCACCCTGCGCCAGGCGCGTTTCTCCACCCGCCCCGGGGGGGCTATAGGTAAAAAGAAAGGTAAAAAGAATCGTTTTTTGTATCGTCGGAAGAAGCGGCTCCGGGGCAGGATGGGCAGAAAGGCCCCGGGGAAGGCGGCGGGGAGCTTGCGTGACCCAGGGGAAGAAGGCGGAGGGTAGCTGTCCTCGGGCACTCGAGTTGAGCAAGCCTCTTTCATCTTTTCTGTCGCTTTGGCTTAATTTACCTCTGCCCTCCAACGCCCTGTGAGTTTAATCACATCAGATCTCCTTCAAGCCAGAGCCAAAGACTGGAAAGAAGGAAAGAATGAGCAAGAGGGTGAAAGAGTGGAAGGAAAAGAGGAAGGAAGAGAAGAAAGAAAGGAGGAAAGAAAGAAAATTAAAAAATAAGGAATTGAAAGAATATAAATAGAAATGCGAAATTAAATAGTCCCTTTATCCTAGGCGAAAAAGAATATTCAGGTGGTCACAGGGCTCTTGGTGACATTTGACACAGCAGCAGAGATGCTGTTACTGTTCCCTGGGCGCACAATCGCACCCCGCGGTTCGAGCGCGGCTCCGCGGGGCTGGCTGAAGCTCCTCCGTGGGACCGAGCGGGACTTCGCCAGCTTCTCACATCTGTGTGTGTGTGAAACCATTTGTAACACTGACATGCAACACAAACATGCCTCCGTGAGAGCCCGCTCGTCCCTGGGCACCTTTGAAATCTACGTCTGATTGGGGTGTTTTGTTTTGCTTTGGGGCGAGTTTGTTGGTGGAGTTGGGGTGGTTTTTTTAGGAGGCGGGAGGAGATGCAGTTCTCGGCGTGCTCCCTTGAAACGAACATTGGAAAGGTTCGCTTTGTTGGTTTAGTACCAACAAGGTCATGCTGGTTTGCAATCTTTTATTCGCATTAGCTCTGCTGCTTGGATGTGAAAGGAGAAGCAGGACGATTCACACCGCTTCCTGGAAGCCTTGGTTAATGGGCATAGATCGATTAGTTGTCAGGTCTGCGCCTTCCCCAGGTCACGGCAAGAACCGGGGGTTCCCGGCGGCTCCGCAGCATCCCTCGCTCCCGCATCGTTCCCAGAGCTGCGGGCGAGCCGTGGAGACGCAGCCTCTGCGGCCGTGGTAGCCTGCGGCGAGCTGGGGTCCAGTCAGCCACCCCACCCAAGCCCTGCGAGAGCCTTCTCGTTTGTTTGCCTGTTTATCGCCCTGTGTGAGCCCCGCTGCCCTCTACCTCCCGCAAGGGCGCAGTGCCCTCCCTTCCCGGCCGCGGCAGAGCAGGGAAAGCCGCGGAGGGGGACGGGACGAGGCCGGGGCTCCTCTGCTCTCCGCGCCCGGGCTGCTCTGCCCGGGGCCGGTCCTGAAGCCCTGCCGAGCCACCCTCATCCCAGCCGGGGTCACCTGCGGGAATCCCTGGATGATCTCGGGGGTGGAGGACCCCCCTTCCCCCAAGAGGAACAGAGGGTTTGAGTTGACAGACTTCTGTCACATTTGAAGCTTTTTTAATGAGCAAATGTGTTCCCTTCTAGCCCCCCTTTCTGCCCCATCTACTCTGTTCAGCCTCAAGCGGGCGGCTCGGAGGGAGGGATGGGGCAGAGGGGCGGCTTCTCTCGCTGCCGGGGGGGAAGGGGAGCTGCTGCCCAGCCCTGCCCCTCGCAGCTCCCACTTTGCAACCTGGCTAACCCGGCGTTCCCGGCTGTTTTCCAGGGGTGAAACCATGTCGTTCCCTTCTTTCTCTCGGTCACTGAAAACGGGCCATCCCTTCGGTCACTGCCGTGCCGTGCTCACCGAGAGCACCCAGGGAGGTGACCAGCAGAGATTCAGGCCGACCTGTGTCCTCGTCCCAGGGGACAGAACGAAGGAACACCCGCTGGCCTTCACGGTCAGTGACATTCCGGACAGGCCTGTGGGAATCAACCCTGGCGGGGTCGGCAGGGAGGATGGCTGCTGTTTGTAGGTGGGCAAAATAGGACATTTCTTCGGGTCACCCCAGCCCCATGCCACAGGATGTACCATCTCGGGGGAGACGGCCGGATCACCCCAGCCCCGCCGGCGGCAGCGAACTCCCCGCAGCCTTTGGGGAAATGCCGGTCGGATGTTCAAAGAACATAAAAAGTAAGACCAAGCAAGCAGCACACACACACACACACACCCATGCCAGTGAAGGCGGTGGATAAGAGCTAAAGGCAAAGAGGGACTCGGATCCAAAAGACAACTCTCGCTTCTGCTTTTGCCTTTGTGATTAGTTCACTTTCCAAATAACATTCAGGTGTATTGGAGCCAGCTGTGGTGAGTCCCACGTCATAACCTTCCTGAAGTGTTTGTATAGGTCGGTACAATTCAAATACTCGTTCTTCTTAAAAGAAAAATAAAAACATCCCCAAATGCATGGAATTAAGGTTTTACCAGGATTTACAAGGAGCCATCGGGCAATATCCCGGCACCAAGGAGCTCCACAGCAGGGAGTTCTGATTTTTCCTAAGGACACCTTTCCTCTTTTAAGGAAAGCGGGCTAATAATTTAAGTTTGTGAAGTGACATGTAGCTTTAAATAGGCATCAACATTAACAATCACGAACCCCGCGCTAATAGCTCTTAAATACCTCGCTAATAGCCCCCACGTGGAAAGAAATTCCCAAGTGTTATAAATTCAGTTTAACTACCAGAAAACCTCCTGGGCAGCCGCAAAATACGAAAACTCCCTTCTTCGAGTTCCCTGTGTTTGATTTATTTTTAACTACAGGCTCATGGGAACGCGGCGCTGGAAAAATCACGTCCAGATGTACCTAAAGAGGCGCTTTCTCTGCTGAAACGCTCTCTCCTAAAGAGGGTGAAAAAAAATCTTTGAAATAGTTTGAATTTTGATTTTAGCATGGATCTAATTGTAAAAAGACGGGACAAAGCGGCGGCTGCGTTCTGCGCAGAGAAGCGCAGCGAGGAGGGAGTAGCTCTGAAAATTGAGCGCAAAGGAGCTGGGCTCCTCCGGGGCAGCCTGTGCGGGGTGGAGAGGAGGCAGCTCGGAGCCCGGGGCTGTTCGTCACTGTCCTGTGCATGGGGAAGATGCCCGGGTTAGCTCGGAGCCCAGGGCTGCTGGTCTCTGTCCCATGCACTGGGAAGATGCCCGGGTTTGGCCGGAGCCCGGAGGCTGCGGTCTGGGCTGCTGCTCTGTGCGCAGGCGGTGCCGGTGTCTCCGCGCCCCAGCTCCTTCTTTTTCGGTAAAGCACCAAAGATTTGGCTGTAAGAGTGGGTTTGCAGGAGGAGGGAAAAAAGCGGCCCTGAGAAATGAAGGGGCTTTTCCCAGGTAAGAAATCTTTTGCTTAAGCCTCAGAAGGGACGTGTTAACGCCTTCAAATGTTTGAACGAAAAACATCTATTTCAGCAAAGTTTCACGAAGTTTATTAGCTTTGTGGTTCAGTGATTTTTAATTTTTTTTTTGTTTAGAGAATTACATCCGAAATGGAATCGGGAAAGGGAAACAAACATGGCTGTGCTTCCTGCTTGCTCTCATTCCATCTATTCCGTGTACTATTCCATGTAATAACAGCAAACAATGACAGGATCATTCATCCCCTTTCAATTGTACAATGACGAGTTCTTCTGGTACAGTAATTTGGGGCTGGATGTACCTGTATAGATTTATTTTAAGATTTTGTTTCCCGATGAGAGATTAACAAATCGCCTGAGCAGTCGCCCGTATGGAGAGTACAAAGCTGTCTGTCCTCGCCTTAGTATCGGGTATTATAATTCAAATCCAATCCTTTTCACCTCGTATTATTGGAAAAGGTTGTAGGGAGCTGGCCTTTGTTGCAGGAAATCCCATTTAAAAATTGCTTTATAGGCCATTTACTGCAATCCTCGACATTGATCTCATTACAGCTCCCTCTCACTGCTGTTTATAAATCCCGGTATTTACCAGCCCTTGGCAGCCATGCCTGGTGGCATTGCTTGCTACGGGCTGTCACTGGGAAGAGGATAAGAAATGGAGGTTAGGTGCCACTTTCTGGGTGGTTTTGTCTGGAGGAAGCATTATTTTTTATTGGAACAGTCGGCCAGAAGTAAATCTTGTACTGACTCATCCAGCGTAATCTCTTAAACCCCCGGGCTGTCCGTTTTGCAGAGGACGAGGGCTTCTCACGCAATGGCCCAATTCAGCCAGGAGGGGAAAAACACCCCTCTAGGTGATGGGTTAATTGTCGGCTTTAATAATCTGGAGAAAAATGAAAAGGTAAATTAATCGAATTAATCGAAGTTTTGAAGAGATACTCTTCCAGAATATGCCACTGGGCAGGACTGTAGTTGCAAGCGTGGCTACCTTGCTGATAAGTTGCAGCATCATCTGGGTACCAGCAATGGTACAGATAAAGGGAGGAGTTAGACCTTAAAACCTGACTTTGTCTTGAAATGGGAAGTTGCAAAACACATGTTATGTGGAAATGAAACAAACTACAGTGATGAGTGTATTTTTTCTTTCTGTACTGCCAGGTAAAGCCACAAATCAAAAACAGGCTGAAATTTTCCCTAACACTCCTATTTTTAAATTTTTTTTTAATGTCTACTTGATCTAGAACTAAGGAAATACATGGCTGTATTTGACTGATGAAATAGACAGCATGAAGACTCTAATCCCATTTCTCAGTCATAATGACAATAGGATTATCCCAATGGCTATGTTTGAAAGGTTTCTTTTCTTTCATATGAGAACAGATTTGGTATTTAGAATAATGCTTTTTATTTTCTCCCTAGGGATCATCTGTACCTGATGCCTAAGCCCTCAGTGGGATTTGCCTGTTGCGGTACTGCCAATCTGGTTTGAGGTTAGATGTCCTCAGAAGAAACATAGAGTCTCAAGTCCCCCAGCCAGCACCCTGGAGGGAAAAAAACCAACAAACTAAACAAACCAAAAATCCTCACCCCAGACTTCTGGGAAGATCAACAAAATAAGCAGGCAAATGCTTCCATCTTCTATTTGCAAGATTTCAGGAGGATGCCAGGCCTGACAATCCACACCATACAGAATATCTCCAGGAGCTCCTTTATCATGGTGTGTCTTGTCTGACACAGCTGAGTTAGTTCACTGAGTCACCAACACTTAAAAGACGCTCTTAAGGTCTGGAAGACCAATTCTCTTGTTTGAATTGAAGCACAGGCTCTTGCACTCTTTGCTAACTAGGGGGTGGTCTAGGGTGAGGAAATTTTGTTAACACTTTTCCATTTTAAAAGGCTAATTAAAGGCAGAAAATGAGACAAGAAAATGAGCCAAGACCTCCTGAGTGTGAAATCTGTCATTGTGCTTTAGAGATTTTCTGTCTATTTTTAATTTGTCTGTTTTGTTGCATTTTTTCTCCCTACACTAGTTTATTACACTGATTTCTAGTGCATGCTAATGAAGCTCCCTATCATTGATTGTTCCTGTATTATTATTAGTTTCTCTGGAGGCTATCTGGTGCACTCTCCTGCTCAAAATGTTCAGAATACGTTGCTGCATAGATAAATGGATTTTTTGATATTTCAGGTTTTGCCCACTGTGTCCTTTCACAGGACATGACTGAGTGCAGCTCCATCTTCTTTACTCCCTTTCCTCACAGGAGTGCAATTTACACACATTGATAACATTACCTGGAGCCTTCTCCAGGCTGAACAGTTGCAGATCTCTCAACTTCTCAGAAAATCATCAAAATTGGAAGAGACCTTAGAGATCATCCAGTCTGACCACCAATCCAGCACTGCCCCTGTTAACCCCTAAACCACTAAACCCCATCAGCCAGTGCCAGAACCAGACATCTCTTAAGCACCTCCAGGCTTAATGACAGCTATTTCAGTCCCTTAATTGTCTTTGTGGCCCTTCAGCAGACTCACACCAGTAAGGCCATGCCTCATCCTGGGGAGCCCAGAACTGGACCCAATGCTCCAGATGTGTCCTGCCATTGTTGAGCCAAAGGGAATGATCACCTCCCTTGACCTGCTGGCAAATTCAATTTAGGATCCTGCATGCTCAGAGTCTTTAAATTCCTCCCAGGTCATCTGTCCTGGCTTCTTTTTTAAATTTTAATTTCTTCAGGAGCTCCCTGTTCATCCATGCATGTCTCCTGTAGCTTTTGTTTAATTTTCCACACATTGGGTTGGACTGTTCCTAAGGCTGAAGGAGACTGAAAATCAGTCAGCTCTCCTGGGACACTTATTTTTCCTTTTTTTTTTTTTTCTCCTCTGTCTAGGAAAATATCTCATGGGATTCTGCCAAGGAGGTACCTGAAAGAGCCAAAGTCTATTAGGTTGTGATCCTGCCAGTTGTTCTTTTCCTTCCCATGAGGACCCTCAACTTTACAGTTTCCTGGTTAGTGCAATCAAGGCTGCCTTCAGCTCTCTCATCCCTGTACAGCCCTTCCTCATTTGCAAGGATCAGGTTCAGAAGGGTGTCTCCTCCCATCTGCCCCTTCACCAAGAGGGTGTCAAGAAGTTATCATTAATGCATCTTGAAAGCAGCCAGGATCCCTTGTACCCTGTTGTGTTGCCCTTTTGGCAAGTTATTGTAGTAGTTAAACCCTGCTATGAGCACTTTATAATAATAAATTATTAAATAAAACTATTGTAAGAATAAATTATTTATTAAAACTAAAGAGCAAAAATGTGGTCCTTATTCAAACTGATATTTTAAGTTTCAACTTGCCTACCTAAGTGTATGATGAACTAGTAAATGGAAATTACTACTTTTTTTGTGGTGAAAAATAGACCCAATTCAAAGGAAAGGTGTGCCTCCTATGCAATACTGTGTTCTGGGGAGACGTGCTGGGGAATTGTTATATTACTGAGGATTTTCCAGTTATGGACCCAGTTGGGGGTACCTGGATTAAGACTGCAGAATCAAGGTCTGTGGTGGGTTCACCCTGGCTGGCAGGTGAGCCCCAATCCAGCTTCTTACTCATTCCACCTCAGTAGGATGGGGGTGAGAATTGAAAGGACAAAAAGTGAGAAAATTTATGGGTTGAGATAAAGGCAGTTCAATAAGTGAAATAAAAAATAATATTAAAAAAATTAAATCCTTATATTTCCATCACTGTCAGCAGACCAACACTGTGACACTCATCAAGTAACAGCTTCTTTGGAAAAAACACTCTGCAGTTTTATTGCCAAGTGTGATATTGCATGGTCTGGAATGTCTCTTTGTGGGTCAGCTGTCCATCTGTGTCCTCTCCCAAACTCCTGCTTCACCTCCTGCCTGCCTCTTGCAAGGGCAGAGTGAGAAGCAGAGGAAGCCCTTACTCTGTGAATCTGATGAAAGCTGTGCATTGGACAGCAATAGGTAAAGCACTGGAGTGGTGTCAGTGCTGTTTGGGGCACAAATACACAACACAGCATCATATGGGCTGTGAAGAAAATTATCTCCCCCTCAGCCAGTCCCCAGTGCAAGGCTTTTCATGGTTTTTTGGGAGAAAAAAAACTTGGAAAGCTGGCCTGATGATCATAGCTGTTGTCAGTTTAGGATCTTTATTTTTAGGGGATATGATGACTTTTCTGAGTGGTTTCTTCATGAAAAATTCAATGACAGGTGAGAGTAATAATATCTGAGAGAAAAAATAATATGACTTGACTTCAGTAGCACCTTCTGACTAGTTTGGAGCCTGGGAAGCAGGGCTCAAGATGAGTGGAAGAAATCATCCTCCTCCTGACACAGGATCCCTCCACGGACATTGGGGTGGGATGGCATCATGGCATTAGTGTCAGGGATCATATGGGAAGAGTCCAAGACAGGTCAGTTTGATAATTTAAATACTTCTTTCTAGACACAGTGAGTAAGAGATTCAGGTGAGAGTGGCTTTTGTCCCTTACTTAAAGGTTTTCTTTGGCTTAATTAGTTGTCTCTAATATTTAATGCCCTGCTCTGTTTCTAGAGAGTGTCCCTCTCCCTCTGAGCTGCTGATTTGCTCGGCTTTCTATTCCCTGGTAAACTCAGGATAAATCCTCACTTTCATACAGTCCTTCACAGTATCTTCATGCACATAAAGAGTCCCACTGGAATCACACACCGAATATTTTAGGTTGACTGTGAAGTCATAGCTAGCAGCTAAATAGGCTCCATACCATTTAAAAGCTCAGTGAGAATTATTTTGTTTCATTTCTGTGCTGTTAGTGTTTTTTTACATCCTTTGTTATCTTACATTGCCTCTCACCATTCAGAAACTGAATACTGTTGAATTTCTGAGCCACAAGCTCAGTGACATCACCAGTGCTTTGTCACATTATTGAAATGATGGTTAAAGAGATCTGATAAATTCAGGTTTAAATTGCATGAAAAATTATGCAAGTTTACACCTTCATTTTGGAATATTTTACATGAGAATGACTTTTTTTGGGAATTGTTTTTATCCAAAGGTTTAAAGAATTCTCAGACTGTAGAGCAAGTTATAAAATCATTAAAAAGTGGTGTTTTTTTCTTTGAAAATCAGCTCTTGTTTATGTAAATCAGAGTATTCATACAATGATTTGGGGAATATTCGTGTTGTCTGTTTCAGTTTTTTTGAAGGGAGAAAGCATCCATGGATTTCTTATGTTGAAGAGATTAAAATGTGTTGCAAATGGCTTTTACTTGCAATGGGGTTATTTTATTAAAGTCTTATTTAGTGGGATGGAGCAAGCAGAGCTAATGCAATAGCTTTCATTAAAATATACTTTGATGGGTTTTTTTATTGGGTGTTTTTCAAAATACTTTATCATCTGTTCAAACACAGAATAAAAAGACAGTTTATTCCCCTAACAATTCAAAATTTAAATAATTCCAGAATTCTCAGCAAAACCTGAAACCCCTGTAACCTTTCAATCTGCTGACTGGAAGGCTGGGTATTTCAGCAGTAATGCAGCTCTGGTCTCGTGTGTGATGGCACGGGAGACACTTCAGCTTATCAATAAGGTCATTAATACAAAACTGCAATATTGATTTTAGAAGCAATATTACGGAAACTTCACAGAAGTCCCCAATCCATAACACCACAGCCCAGCTGTCTTCAGCAGCTGCTGTGTCTCACCTGAACATTTGCCTCAAATGTGTCCATCCCTTGTAGGCACTCAGCTGCCTAATGTCTGACCTGGCTGCCCTGCGGTTTGCAGAGAGAGATCTGAAGGCTTTCCTGGGCATATTGACAGAAATGCTATACAGGCAGTGTGAACAGACTTTAGGAAGAGGGAAAATAGCATAATTCTTATCTCAAAGTCAAAATCAGGGTTTGCACCTTCCAGAGAGCATCTGCCACCCCTGGGCTCCAGTCTGGCTTACCCAAGCATGTGTGTGGATCACCCTTGTCCCAGGCTGACACTCAAGCACATGTGTGGCTGTGGCTCCAAGAGGGTGGCTGCTTTAGGGGCAGACACAGCACAGGTCTACAGCTGCTGATCACCTGGGAGAAGCACACCATGAGCAATATGAGATGAAGGTACTGCTGGCTGGGGGTCTTCTGCCCATTACAAGGGATGCTGCTGGACATCATCCCGAGGTTGCCAGGTCTGCCTCGTGCATGGTGAGAGCCATCCAAGGCATTTCCCAAAGGCTGTGTGCTGCTTGCAGCCTGAATGCCAGAGGGTCTTGCTCAGTTCAGCAGGATTCACACCTTTGGCTTAATTTATCTGGAGCCCCTCCAGATGCTGAAAATTTTACCATGAGGGTGAGGTTTCTTCATCACTGCATGCAACAGGCTGCTCTCCTCATGGGGCATCCATCCTCCTAGGCACCCAGCAGAGCCCTGCTCTCCCTGTAGCTGCCTGTCCTCTCTGGGAGACAGAAACACAATGTATTTTTCACTTATTACCCTTATGGATCTAAAAAACAGAGAAAATTTGGAAAATACAGCTACTTCCAATCCATGACTGAACACACATCCAACACGGCAGAGTTTTATTTGTGAGTGTGAAATATTGGCAATCATGCATCTGTCCTGGACCAAGTGAGCATTTCTCTGAAATTCAGGTAAAGCTGAGGATCACCTCACCTACTTGAGGCAGATGTTTCCCCAGGTATCACCTAGTAACAAGCCCCTCTTTCTGCTGGCTGGTGGCTCTATTGTCCCCAAGGGGCTGATAGTGAGCTTTTGGGGTTGTGTTTACTGCCCACAGCAGCTGTGAGCTCTGCCCAGGCCTATAGGAGATGCTATTTTGGGAGGCATCATGACCCAACCAGGATGGGAAAACATCTCTTCTAGGAAGGAAGCAACCTTTAAGTGCTGCATCCTTACATGTGCAATAAATGTGTGCATGAACCACTTATAGGAAACAAAAGACCATTTTGGCAAGATTACATACTGCGTAATTAAGAACAACAATACAGAGTTAGCAACTAAAGATCAAAGAGCTAGTGCCAGTGCAAATGGTAAGGAATGTCTATTCTGAGATTTTCCAAGAATTGTACATTCAGCATTATTTCTTAAGGTCATGGACAGTACAGTATAATAGATGTTACATGGTCACTGACCTGGTAGTATATGTAAGAAAAAAAATGGGTGGGATTTTTTGATGCATCAGAGAAACAAAAATGCCTACTTTGGTAACCTCATCTGTGGGCAATCCACTGAGCACTTGACGTGTTTCTTCCTTCATTTCACACATAGCAAAGCAGAGCTCTTTTAGAGGGGCACTACTGTACAAAGATGTAAACTTAATAATTTGTGGGGAGGTATTTTTTGCAGATATTTATAATTTTAGATCAACAAGTTTACAGTTTTTGAATCATTGAGTGATTTGCTGATCAGCAGGCTCCTAAGAGGAACATTGAGATAACACTGGTACCAACAGGGCTTGGTAAACCTGTACCCAGCCAGGGTTAGGCAAGGCAAAGCATGGAGAAATGCTACTATACCACCCCACGCCTGAATGCCAACAGGAGTATAGCAGATACTTTGTTTTCTACTAACGACTTTTCTGTTAAAGAGAGATACCACGGCAGGAAGAAAAAACTAGCCCAGGATTCTGGGATTTTTCTTAATTCCACTGGATGCTTTTGACAGCATTCTTGGCTTTATGTTGTGTCTACCAAACTCCATGGCTTTTCTTATGAGATTTCAGCCTTTATTCATGGCATGGTATTAAGCAAGAATCAAGTAATACTTCTTAGATTTCTGTGCATGATATTTTACTTCAGGCAAAATAAAGGTGTTGGCAAAAAGGGAGTTATAGAAGCAGAAGGTTTGTTTTTTTCCAAAGTCTTGCCTCCCTTTTACTGACCAAAATGTATAAGAAAACTCAAGGGCCAGATTTGTCTCCACAGTTTTCTCAAGCAGGCTAGGCTCTGTGTTCCACACTGGGGAGAGCTGGGGCTTGATCAGGGACACCAGTGCAGCTGATTGCCCTGAAAGAAAACCCTCCTGTTTATCAACTGATTTATGTCAAGGAAGTGCTAAAAGGAATTTTTCAGCTGTTGCTCCTAAATGCCAAAACTCACTGAGCTGAAATTTATTCATCTACCTGACTATATCTGAGAGCAAAACTGATCTGTCATCTCTGATCTTGCCTTTGCATATGATCCACACATTAGGACCATGGGTCGGGGAAAGAAAAGCCAAATGAGCAGCATTTTTCTGAACCAGTTTCCCGGCCGAGAGAGTCATGCAAGAATGATGCCTTAGGCAGGCTACCTCCTTCTCTGGGTGAGCAGCTGAAAATTGCATTTGGGGTGCCTCACCTTTGTTCTGTGTTTGTTCCTTCACCGCCTCGTGCTGAGCAGGAGACTCAGGGGCTGGTGTCCTCTTTTAAATGCAGCTGATTTCTGACAAGCCCATAATGGAGCTGTCAGCTTCCTCCTGTGACCAAACTAAGCAGTTTCCCACCAGAGAAGCTTATAAACTCCTTTAGTCTTCAGCTTACCATGAACCAATGATAGGTGTTTAGGAAGCATTTAGGAAAAATTTTTAAAAATTTAAAGCCGACTTCAGTACTGACATAAAGCTCAAACTGTGTCTTCTTAAATTGGGCATCAAGAAAAAAAACTCTAAGAACATTTACAAAGAAAGCCCAAGGTGTTGCTAAGCTCGGTAGCAATGTCACTGACTATATTATTTATCCAGCAAGGTGTTCTTCCTGGATAAAATCTCTGCAAGGCAATGCAATACTTACCCCTAGCTAAAGAGTTCAGAATCCTAAGACAAAATTCTCTGTTAAAACAGTAGCAAAATTCTTTGGCTTTAATGGGAGCAGGTGAGACTTAGTGGATTTTCCTTTTAAAGAACACTGAATGGTACAATGGTTACTTTATGGCAACAACAAAATGAGTCACTTGTCTCAGTCTATCAATCAAGTTCCTAATGGACACGTGTCCACATATAAAAAAAAAAATCCCAATTAGCGTTAATTGGCATCCTTGCCTGCAGTTTTTGTGGAGAATTCAGTAATAGGCATGGGAGCAGAGCTCCCTCCATTTCACCCCAAGAAAGGTCTCCCCAGAAGACCAGAAGGCTCTTGGTGTTGGCACTAGGAAGCTTCGTTACCATTGCAGGGGCCATGTAGAGGACCTTGGCTCTTTGGGCTGGCACTGGGGTCCCACGAGAATGAAACAAAACCCCTTGTGCTGTTGGCTGTTCACAGGCTGGTGTTTCCAGTTGGCCCTGGAGAGCTGGGGACGTCTGGGGACAGTGCTGAGGTAGCTGTCTGGGCATGGCATACTGCCCTTAGACAACCTATGGCAGGAGAAAGCATTGCTTCCCTGAAACAGAGAGGTGAACAGCAGCACTTCTCGGTCTGCCAGCCCTTCACCAGGTATTGTCTCACAGGAGTCAAAAAGACTATTTTTGCTAGTAATCACACAGTGCTTATTTAACATGTTTGGCTGGCTGTTTGCTTCCTTTCAAAGGTGGCTGTCATCTTGACAGCAATGAGTTTGAGACCATGGTTTGCACACCATGCAGTGTTACAGGAACAGACTTAGCAGGTCAGCAGGGTTAAAGCATCTTCCTCTGGGAAAAAAGACTGTAGGGCAGCAATCAGCCCATGTCCACTGCTGAAAAGCCATTCTCTTGATTGTCATAGAGACTGGAGGAGGCCCTTGAGTGACTTGTGAAAGTCAAGAGAAGTGGTGCTCTCCTATCATTCAGATGGCTTTAGATTTTCAAAAGCTTTATTAAAAAGTAGAGCAGAGAAAACTGCTATGGATAATTTTCCATAGAGCCAAACACCATTGTTTTTAGATACAATTTCCAGGCCTGTTTTAAGACCAGGTTTGATGGGCCTCTAAGCAACCTGTTCTAGTAAAAGGTGTCCCTGCCCTTTGCAGGGGGTTGGAATGAGATGATCTTTAAGGTCCCTTCCAGCCCAAACCATTCTGTGATTCATTAATCACTTTAAGTATATGATTAAGTGAAACAATGGGTGAGGACTAGAAGCAGACCCTCACACCACACCCACTGCTCCCCCTCTGCTTTCTGGCTGTCAATTTACTCAGATCCCCCCATACTCTGAAGTCAGCAATGACACAGAGAGGGAAGTTGAAAGAAGAGATTTCCCTTCCTGACTTTGCTGCCTCCTGATATCAGTCATGATCTTAGCTTCTCCAATGGCTCTCTTTTTTTGTGCTGTTGTTGGTTTTTGGGTTGGTTGTTTTGGGGTTTTTTTAACTCCCAGGTGGTATATGTTTGGGGGTTTTTGGTTTGGTTTTTGTTGGGTTTTCTTTGTGTGTTGTCACCTTCCAACCTTCTTGTTCAGTCAGCTGTCACTGGCCTGTGTCTGTCAGTGGCCCTGCTGATGCAGAACAGCCATACGAGCTAAACTGGCACACATGTGGCAGGATTGGACTGTCCTGTCACATTATTGGGTTGGAGTAATTTCTCCAGCAGTGGCTGACGAGGGAAAGATGCAGTGAGAGGCAGAAGTTGAAATTTTATTCACTTTCTTGCATCTTGGTTCTTGCATTTGCTTGTCTTACAAGCAAGAGAAATCTAGTTTCAGTAGCAACATAAGGTCTCAGGCAGAGTTTTCTTCTTCCTGCCCATAAACGGGAGTTAATGTTGATTTAATAGGACAGCAGCAGTCTGTCAAACTGGACCAAAGAGGATAAGATTAACATAAATGTCACTTAAATTTTAAGTGTTTTTTTTTCTTGGTACTTGATTTGTACTTCTGGAAAAAGACCCATCTTACACTGCCTTATTTGTCACAGCAAAATTTGTACAGTTTTATCTATCCTCCTCCTCCAAGAAAACAATAGTTTTGAAGTGCCAGTTAAATACAGTTGTAATGTGTTTGTAAGTACCTTGTTGTACATTGATACATTTATAGTTGTACCATGACTCCTACCCAGATACACAAATTAACACATATAAAGCAATGCAGGTGAAAGACATTTATAATTAATTTGGTAAAATAGAAGACAGAGTTAATTTCCCATCACATATTCTGCCTAATAATTTACATTGATGATTATAAAAATAAATTACTACATTAAAGTAATTTAGAAATAACCATAATTCACCTTAGTTTTCTGACTTCTGTGACTGTGAGTCAAATTGGAAATTCAAGCAGGCTTGTGGCTTTCCTGTCCTCTGGGTTGCAGCTGGGATATGTTGGAGTTTCTGACAGTTTTCTCCCATAGCAATGGTTGGTAATGGCATCACAATATCTCAACATTCTCTACTGATTTGCTTCTTGTTTTCAGGAAACCTCTGCCCTATGGCTCTACAAAAGAAGCAGTAAAATCCATTTGGTCCTTGGGACTATTGTCTCACATCACCAGACTGAACTTTCAGCGAGGCATTCATCTATCTGTGGAATATGATCTTCAGAACAAAACACACATTAATTCTTTTTGTCTGAGGCCAAGAATAGTGTCTCTCACAATCAGTGTTGTCTATGAGCATACTGATTCATTAATTCTTATCTCTTGTTGAAGTACTTACAGTGGTAAATGTGAGATTAAATTTGGGCTCAGAAAATATTCCATTAATGCAGCTGCAATCAATGCCATAGCAGTGGCAATAATAAGAAACACACAAAGCTCATAATGCTTTTATACTATAAATACTGCACAAGTGCTTATTTAAAATAGAATTTCAGAGACAGAAATATAAATTTAAAAACACAAATCTCATCTAACTGGATCTAGTTCAAAAATTATTGGTAATATTCCTTCTTATATGGATTTTAAAGTCTCCAAAAAATGGTTTTGACCTAAATTAGAACACAAAAATTTTATTTGTTTTTTAACAGGTATCTTCCTAAACCAGCTTAGATTGACAAAATATTTTTTCCAGTAATTTAGAGTAATATAATTATTTATCTTTACTATTTAAAATAAAAAGCTAATATTAACTGGAATATGAAAATAAAAATTAATTCATAAGCAACCCTAACCTTTTTTCTATTCTGTGCATAGAAAACTGGAAATTCTCCTGCATTAAAAAAATATTTGTTGAATTTATTTTTTTGAGTGATTAAGTATTTGATTAAGTAACTTGGACAGCTTTTGTCTGAGCATTAATCAGATAAAGACATGCTAAAAATTAAAGTTCTTGATTCATGGGACAGAGACTAAGATGTGTTCAGATGTACTTTGAATTCTGAATTACTGCATGAAATCTTTGTGTCTGTTTTCTGCAGTAGACAGGCTTACAGTAATGGTCCTTCTGTCTTTAACATTTATTGACCACATCACTTCATATAAAATCATTTGGTACTTTCTGTGCTGAATTGCAATAGGTAGAAGACTCCAGTTTCAAATCAAATACTTGAATAAATACCTGAAAGTGCTCAGAAGGTTTTGATTTATTCACAGAGGGAGCATTGGGCAATCAGGATTTCTAAGAAACTTCAGAAAATTGATGAAAGCGGCTAAATGCATTGGAAAAAATCTGCTACTGCAGGTTTTCAGTGGCTTACCCGTAAGGACGAAACACCGGGGCAGCTCAGCTTCCCGGCACAGGATGGGTGCTCTGATGTGCTGGGCTTACACACACCAGTCCATGTGTCTTGTGTAGATTTTCGCTGTACACTGCAGTCACTTTACTGTTTTTCCTTGGCTTCCTCTCAGGCTTTATCTCTACTACTCTTTCCCAAAGCTTCTCATGTTTTGATCATTTCGAGGCTCGTGTTCTTCTCTTTCGTGTGATATTGAGGCACATACCTGCATTTACTGAGATTTTAAATGTTCTGGTCTCTGTATCTGGGCAGAAAAGGGAACAAATACGTAATGTTCAACAAGAAAAAAGGAGAGAGCATTTATCTTCTGCAGTTTTCTCACCATTTGCAGATTTTTCAAGGTTTTTTCAGTTTTGAGACATATCTTAACACTGCCCACATGAATATTTTTTTCCACATTCTGGAGTTTATACAGATCTAAGTGGTTTTGCATTCACCTCAGCTGCTTCAATAGCCACAAATAGTCTCTTCCACAAAAGCATGTCCTTTTTTTCCATTTTCTTTCCTGAAATTCTCTTTCCCTGTGTGTCCTTCCTCTTGGCATTTAGTGATGTTTTTTTTCCCTTGGTGTTTCTGACTCCCCACTGACAAACTTGCCTTTTGCTAGTGAGCAACACCACGACCCCTAAATCCTCCTCCCTGTGTGAGTGTTTAACAATCTTCTGCTGCTCCTGGTCACAGACATGCAGTGCAGGTCTGCCAACGCATGCTGGATCTCAGTTATGCAGGAATGTTATGAATACTTGTAATAAAGCAGATTCAGAAATTCACTGAAACAGAATTCACAAATCAGAAACTGATTACTTAAATTGTATTGTCATGTTTTTTCCTTGGGAAGCAGTACATAGGATGTTTTCAGAGTGTTTGTCTTGGATCCTAATCACTGAGAAAAATGGAAAAAAAATTAAATTAATTTATCAGTTTAAAATTTCTGATATTGTACCAGATGGTCCTGGAGATCCCTTTTAATCTGCTATTCTACAACTTCTTTTTCTGCAACTAATTGTCATTGTATCAAAGTTCCTCAAAGCACATTCTTCCCTTTGTCCTTCCTGAAGCATGGGGAAGTCTTCTTTAGGACTCATAATATCCAATGTCAGACATGATGTACTGCGATGATGATAGGGGAGGGATATATAATATTCCTTCCTTAGCTAGCTTTCCCTTGTAACAAAATAGGGTAGAATCCCACTTTCTCCAGTGTGTCTCTTGAGGTTTTTCTTTCATTTACAGCCTAAGAACCATAAGAGTGTTTTCTAACTGGAAATCAGGAAAAGGAGTGGGGCATATTGTCCGGAAATTCTGCTCGTAAAATGCTGTAGAATTGCAAACTATTCCTGACCCCACACAGTGCCAGGGGTAGAAATAAAATTTTCACTGACTTCCTCTGCTGTTAACTAGACCAAAATTTCTCCAGTGGAAACATGGACATAATTAATGAAAATATTGTTTGTCTTTGCTTTGTTTTGTAACCATGCTCATGTTCTTTTCTTTTTCAGGAATATCAGAGATGACAGATGCAAACAAACTGACAGCGGCTCTGCAACTCTCTGCTGGCTTCACAGTCTCAAACTCGGGCAGATTCAGTGCAGAGGTAGAGGTAACAAACACATGGGCAACCACTGAATGGCTCACAATGCAATAAAAAATATAACATGATCTTTTCTGTTGCTGTCATTTCAGTCTGAGAGATGAACTAGAGGCTAGCAGCAACTGTAGTCAGATTTTCTAAAAAGCAATGGTGGCTGTATTACAATATAAATTCTACTTAAATGCATGAGAGAGATATTATCTCTTTTCACCAAGGAGCAGGGAATAAAAATCAACATGTGTTTTGTATCTGAATGTAGGGTGCTGAAATCTTTGTTCAGAGTTGGATTTTTCAGTTTAAAGACTTCCGGAAAGGAAGCAGTAGAAAACAGAGAAATTGGAAAAGAATGTGAAAAGAATAATTTACAAAAAAAAAATCTGGCAACAGAAAATTAAGCCACACAAACCCAAATTGTAAAGAAAACAGGTTTTAACCACCAAGGTTATTCAGCAAGGGAATATCCTACCAAAGTCAGCCATGTGAGGTCCATCTTTTACGTCCTGATTGAAGGCAGCCTGCTTTTCCACAGGAGGCAATTCTGCCCCACAGAAATGGTGCCTCAGCCCAGCACGAGCTAATCGGTTCAGCAGGACAGAAAGCAAACAAGTGCGTTTGCAGAGGTTTGTTAGACCAAGCAGAGCCCCTGACCCAAACCTCCTTGTATTTCTGCATTTAAAAGCTAATAGAAACCACCACCCACCTCTCACTGGAAAAAAAATAAATCACAGTTATCCTTGGCTGTTGGTCACTGTTGGCAAATGAGGTAGATTTCCCTGTACAGAAATTCCAGTCTCCACTGGTTTCATCCAAGAGTTTTCCTGTTCTGGCAGAATAACATCTATCTTACTTTGAATGAGTTTCTGCCACTTAGATCAATAGAGAATAGTCTTTGGATCTTAAGGCAAGGAAGAAGAAAAAAAAAAGAAAAAAGAAGAAAAATAAATAGTTCTTTTTATTCATGGAAACCAAGGAGCAAAGTTGCTCTTGTAAAAACGGAGGACCAGAGACTGCAATAACTGTGTATTTTTCAAGAGCATTTGGCAGGTTAGCTGGTGCTGAATAGTGATGACAAAATGTTCAACAAACCAAAAATATTCCATCTGTTCACTAAAAAATGGGATTCTGTGAAGCAAGACAAATAACAGGAAATCCAGAATTCTTTCCCTCCTCAAGACGTTTCGACACTAGTATCTCAACCCGCTCACTTAACTAGTATTAAAAAGCACTAAACCCGGTCTTTGAAACCAATTACATCAAGTCCAAGCCTCAGCGGAGGGGGGCGGGCAGGACATCACAGAACCATAAAATGGTTTGTGAAGGGGCCCTTAAAGATCCTTTAGTCCCAAGCCCCCCATCGGAAGGGCTGCTCCCGGAGGACGTGGCTGAAAGCACGGCTGGCTCTCCTCCTCCCGCAAGCCCCGCGTCCCCGCGGGGATTTCAGCACAGTAGGCAGCACTGCCGCAGGGCATCTGCAGTCTCGGGAGGGCAGAGGAGCTTCACTTGTGAAGAAACTCAAGCTGTTTGAGGCGAACTGGCTGTGTGGGCTCTGCCGGGCTCTCCTTCCAGCGCTGCCATCCCCAGCTCCCCGTGCTTGCTCAGACGGCGGCTCTGCAGAGGGACAGTGTAGGACAGGAGAGGGAATGGGCTGTTTACTCAACAATACCATTTTATGGCTGGTTTTGACAGCAACACTTGCAAAAGCTGTGAAAAATTCTCTCCAAGGAATCAATCTGGGACTTCCTTGAAGAAAAGTTGGGTAAAACAGACCTTTCTGAGTTGCCTGTCACCTCCAGCCCTGCGAGCTCCTGACATGTCAAAGCTGGGGACAAGTGCTAGCTGTCTTTGGGCAGATCATGCAGCAATGCCCAGACTTTGAGCTGTTTGTGCTGCTAGATTATTTTACCAGGCAAACATTTCACAAGCCTCATTTGGGTAAATTCAGTGACTTTGGAGTACATTGCCCTTAGAGCACAATGTGTGCCCCCGAGGAAAAGGGCCAAAGTCCAAACAGGACTCCAATTCCTATTTCTGTCCCCCACCTTTTTTTCTTTTCTTTTTTTTTTTTTTTTAACCCCCTCAGGTAGGCCTTTGTTTGTTTTCTCACCTTTCAATCCCTTCAGCTGCTCCTGGGGCAGAAGCACAAACATCTTTCTGCTTTATCCTTACTCTGCCTCTGCCTGTATGTGTGTTTGGGCAAGTGTTTAGGCTATTTCAAAGTAAAACTGATGAGGATTATCTTCACTAAGCAGTGGAGGAAAGCACTGGTTCATATCATTACATCTGCATACTCATTATAAATACATACAAAATTTAATTGCTTGATTATAATTCTTGTAAATCTAACTAGAAAATGATTTTATAGAAACAGAACAACAGGAAACAGTCTTCCCTGCTATGATTTTATATTTCTGCTTGTGCTTCTGCTTCCCTGGTAGTAAAGCGCTGCACATGCAAATACCCATTCTGATGCCCTTCCAAAACCTCCCTTGCCTCTAGCCCTGATCCCGTCTCATACTGCTTCTCAGCAAAGACAGTTCCAATTTATACCCGTTTCCAACCATTTCAAACTGACACTTTTAATTCATCTCACTGTAGTTACCAAGGGCTTAGCACAGAGAAAAGAAAAAAGGAAGAAAAGGAATGGATACTGCAGTGTCCCAATTATCTGTCTCCTGTGACTGCTTTGAGCAGTGTAACCCCACTGTGGCATTTCTTGTATTTCTAGGTAAATTGATTTTCTTTTTCCCAGGAAGTGAAAAAAAAAGAGTCAGAATATTCATCTTCTGCAGTATTTGAGAATTTATGTGACTGTAGTAGCCAACTTCCAGTCCGTTTACAGTGACAGCAGAGGGGACCAAACCAAGGAAGGCAGGGCCACAGTGGTTTCTGGTGTCCAAGTTTGGTGATGGTGGGATCAGCTGTCTCCTGACACTGAACATGACACAGCTGCACTCAGCAAAGCTGGTAGATCACTGAAAAAGCCAGATTCAGACATTAAGGCTTTGAAAGATGTATGGAGATGTTAAAATTGAGTGACTTTATGGTAATGATTTTAAGGATAAAATCGTAACTGGCCCAAACAGTTGACCCCATCCCTCTAGTAGGTGCTGTTTTTCCTCAGGGAGGGGCACCAAATCTCTCCTGAGTCATTTCCACCCAGATTTGGGACTACAAAAACTTGTGCCCAAGTAGGACATCCCTCTCCCAGGTGCTGCATCATCCCTCAGCAGGATGTGATGATGTCAGCTTTTGTATCCTGTTGGCCAGAACTCTCCAGGTAGCAAGAGCTGGTTTTAAGTCATTACAGGGTTGCTTTTTTTTATCATTTTTTTTTGTTTCATTTTGGACTCAGAAAGGAATGTCAAAAAAGGAAATTGTGGGGGGAAACTCAGCCTCTCTCTGCATGGAAATTAAACTGAAGTTTATGTGAAATCATTACACCATAATTCTATGATGCTGCCAATTATTTGTTCACATTGTGAATCACTCATAAAAATGTACTGAGATGCTGCATGCAGATGAAACCAGATTTTTAGCGAGAATAAATGCATTTCTCTCAATGTAGCCATGCTACTTTTTTTCTTGACAAAACATAATGTATTTTTAAGGAGAGATTATTGTTTAAGCAGGGTATTTTTCCCTAACATCTGCATAGAGGTGTCTCTTTTGGGATAAGATCTTGTTTATAAATGGGGCAGGCATTCTTAGCAGTCAGGAACAAAGAAAAGCGTTTTTATTAGCAGCAGGAACCACATGAACAGCTTTGACCTCAATTTAGGATTTAGCTTATCATTTCACACAGAGGCTTGCATCAAGAATTTGACACTGGTGCCCTTTTCTAATTTGTAAAGCAAACTAAAGGGAAAATAATGGAGTACGGATAAGTGCTGTTCATGAACCACTGAGCAGGCTCTATTCCATTCTGTCCGAATTACTCCACAATCAGTCAGAAATCTCACGACAGACTAGGTTGTCTTTCTGTTGTTTTTATTCCTCTAGGAAAAAAAAGAAAGAAAAAAAAAAAAAAGGCAAATTAAACTGCCAGGCCTGTCTGTCCCTATCCTGCTGGCAAGGAGGGGTATTGTGGAATTGGCATTCCTTGCACTCATTGCTGTGCCCGTGGAGGGAAGTGCTGCTGGGGCACGGGGACAATATCCTCCTGCAAATGTTGGAGCCGTGGTCGTGTGATCGCAGAGCAACCTAAGGTTAGGTCTTAAGCGTGGTAAAGCCCTGACAGCTTTGCTCCAATTGGCTCCATGACATTCCCCACTCGGCCGTGATCCTAATGGCTTGAGACTGGCTGAATTCTTCTAACCCCAGCAATTAGTTTTCATTTTCTAGAACTCAGCTCACTTGAAGTGTTATTTTTTGCGCGCAGAGGGCGCGTTGGAGCTGGGGCTTAACCAGCCCGTTGTGTGAATGGTCTCTCAGGCAAAGCCACAATGCCCGACGCCCCCCGTGCTGACTCAGCCGGGTTTTTGTCCCTGACGGCAACACAAAAAGGCTTCACAAATTTCATTCGCTTTTCCTGATCAAAAGAGCTGTGCAAGAACAAAACTGTACAAATTATCTTAGCAGATATGTGATGTATCGACATCTCAGCCAGAGGGAATTCTAGTCTTTCCCTTCTCTTCTTCTGAAAGATGGCACAAGGCAATAAACTGTGTTATTTGTGATTCCCCCACCCAGAGATGACACTACCCATTTACATGTCAAGATACTATTCCTATGTGCCAGAGTAGCATCACAAATTAAAATTTCTTTCCAGTCACATTCACATGGGCAGCCCTTCCCCAGTCCTATACTCTCCTGGCATTGGCAGCTGAAATAAGGATGGATTTTCTAAACACAGACATACATCTGCATTGCTCAAAGTAATACAGAGATACATAAAATATGGGAACTGCTGAGTGGCTTTTCCTCACACTACTGAGAAGCACGTATTTCCTCCATATATTTCATAACATCAGGCATATGGCCCCAATCCAGTGAGTTATAGAAGGTTTTGTTATGTGTGATTTTATGGAGAACAGCAGGAATAAGGACTCCTCAGGAGCTCTGCTTTCAGTCTGTGTTTCCCTGGTAGGAGGGAAGAGCAAAGGGTCCACAACGTATTTCTTTGAATCAATTTGTGTATGTATGAAAAACACATGAAAACACACAAACCACCATCTGCTGACATTGTTTTGTATCATCCCTGAGAAGAGGAAGCATGAGGAGAGAGGTTTAGGCTGTGACTGTTATTGGGGAAACCTGGATATAGGACAGAAAGAGAAAGTGAAGATGAAGAAAAAAGCCAAAGCAGGGTAGGGCACAGACCCAGAGGAGAGAGAAATATAAATGAGCTAATAAGGAGAAAAATTAATTTATCACTGTTTCCTGGCTGTGTCTGCCTCTCAGTTTCCTGTCCAGCTCTACTGGGCTACTTGTTGCTCAACACCCTTGTAGATCTCAAGCTTCCCTGTCCTGTTGCCTTGGAAAGGATCTGGAAACTTGAGTGCAACATACCCTTCATGCTCTGGCCTCACCACCCTCCTGCCTCCAAGCATCAGGGTGTATCTTCATCCTCACCTGTGAAGGTCAGCTCTCTCTGGGCACAATCATGGTTTACTGGTTTTTCAAGACAGCTATCCTCTCTTTGTTCTACTTGTGATACACAACATTTTTGAAGTGATGTTGTCTGTGATAACCCATCATAAACACTGCTTTTGAAGGGTACTTTGGAGCACAGGGAGAATGAGGTTGCATTGCCCACAGATCTGGCTAAACTGAGATGGTGCCACTGGCAACAGCTTAAAGCACCTTTTGAAGGCAAAGCAACACACTCTAAATTAAGTAACATTGTGTTAAAACTAGCCCTTGTCCTTGGCTGAACATTGGCATTGGGAAGGCTTGCTCTGGGAATTCTTCACAAGAAAGAGATCAGTGTGACAGGAGAAGAAGGAATTGTTTGCAGGAAATCCGTAGCTTGAGTGCACAAACAGAAGATTTGATTAAAGAGTGACTGAAAGTTAACAATTTCGAAAAGTCTTCTTCCTAATTTAGTAGGCAAACAGCACACAGGCAAATACATCAAATAAATAGAGTTTTCACAGGTACAGCATGCCAGAGCCATGTCCTGAGTGTGGCTGAGGAATACTGTGCGCTGTGAATCAAGGGTGATAGGGAAAAGGTGAGTCCTTGGCCAGCAAGGTGGGTTTCATGATGGTATTTAGATGGTGTGGTGTTGCAGGGCTGTGACAAGAGGTTGTGGCTGCAGTGATATTTTACCCACCCCAAGCAATAGTTGAAATACCATTTGTGTTTCTGGGCCCTTTCACAGCCCTTCCCCAAGGTTAGTTTAAACACACTCAGCAAAGATAACTCGTCCTGCAGTCAGAAGAGGGAAAGGATCAGAAAATGCTCCCAGCCATTTTGGTGTGTCCGTGAAATGACCCTCTTGATCTGATTGCTCTTGACTCATCGCTTTCCTGCGCTCGTCTCTGCCGACAAGCTCTAGGAGACAGCACTGAGTCTCACTGCAGAAAAATAGGCAAAAACCCATGGCTCAGCAAGTTTGGTCTGGAATGGTAAAATCAAGTGATAAATTATTTCATTGCAAGCAATGCAAGTCTGTGCTTAACAAAGTGCCCCTGCCTGAAGTCAGAAAATCTCCCTGTGCCTGTGCTTTCTCCTCCACCTGCCAGTACTGCTGATGGAGAGGTGATCTTCCTGTTGTGATAGCTCTTTCCCAATGACTCCCCAGATTTAATATCCATTCTGCAGCAGGCAGGAACTAATTTTACAATTGGGCAAGACAGTTAAAAGAACAGAGATTAATTTCTAATATCTGAATTGGAAATGGAGGAGTGGGGAATCAGATGTGTCTCAGCTCCGTGTCTGCAGCCTATGGCCAGGACTGGGAAATTTGGAGAGTGGAGAGCCATATGCTCACAGCTCACCTGGGGCATGATGTCAGGGGGATACATCTTGTAGGCTGTAGAATCAGGCATCTCCAGAGGATAACTGGAGTACCACTGCCTGAAGGGTCTTAAATCTTGTTGTCTACCCATGGGGAAGCTTACTTCCAACCCAGAGACCTAAATATAAAGGCCGTAGCATGAATAGCCCTTTTTATCACCCTTAGATTATTTTCAATAGTTTTTAACAGGAAAACAAACAAACAAAAAACTCATTTTTATTTTTGTAAATACACAATATTTTGATTTGTATTGCTTTGAGGTGATGATAGATACCCAAATGTTCCCAAAAGAACATCTGTTGGCAAAAATGCAGCAATATCCAGGCAAAATGGAGGTAATAAGCAATTCTCTTTTTTAAGTAGGCAAATGTCTTCCTCACTTTTTTCTATGCAATCCCATCATTGAATTTCTGGTGCAGTTGCAAATAACAGTTGTTCTCTATATTCTTATTCCAGTTATCAGCAAAAAAAATCTAACAAAATATTTACTGAGACAATTCAGGGCCATGTGAGACTAGGATAGTGATTCCTCATAGAGAGCACTTCCCATTCCACTCTGACCTTGATAGGCTACAGAAATACCTGAGTAGCATCTTTTCTGGCTCAGCACATTTTTTAAAAACCATCAGTTGTGCTTTCTTTTTAAAATCTGCATTAGCTTTAAAAACCTTACTGGATGGCCTAGTTTCCTGTGGAATTATAAAAAAAACGAAATTGCGCCTTGGGCAGAATGACCTTATTCTTTGCATTCTTATTCCCTGCAGCTCTTCCTTATGCTTTTTACTGCTGGGATGTGTTGGATTGCTCTCTGCATCAGTCAGTGGATGAAGTGAGGCACTGAGTGTGAAAGCAGTGGCCATGTGAGAGACTGAACCTTTCCAAGACAGAAGCTCCCACCAGTGGGCAGAGGGTCTGTCCCACCCATCACACTTCATCTGTTAGACTTTCTCACCAACCTGAGCAGAAGCAGGAGCATGTGCCCTGGCAGCTGTACAGCCTGCTGGGACCTGCAGGCTCTGTCTGACTCTTCTCCTGCCTAGGTGCCTATTATAAATCATTAGGCAAATACATCAAGGGTGGCCATCAATATCATCAGCTGTAAAATAAATTGTGTAGCTGGGTACGTGTTATGGATGGGAAAGGTGAGAAGACAGGACCTGCCTCCACCATCTCTGATTCTGCTAGAGGGGAGCATCCAGTCAACACTGCCCCCTCTCCTGCATACTGAGGGTCTTTGTCCATGGGGCTCAAACTCTGGTGGAAGAAAGCTGAGCCATGGAGATACACAGTTTTTGTGAGGTGCCTGGCTTTCACTCCCTCCCATTGGAGCTGCTTCACTTTGTACAGGTAATTAAATATTCATTGGGCCAGGGAGAGAAAAGCAGGAGATTGAGTCTATTGCCCAGTTGTTCAGGTGCTCACCTGGGATGCGAGAGATGCAGGGTCAAGTCCTTGCTCCAAAGATGATTTAATTATTCATACAAAGTGGAACATCTCCAGCAGGAAGGACGTACATGCCAGCAAGACTGATGGTCCTCTCCTGCACTGCACAAAACCTCTTCCCTTTTAACTATGGGGTGGCTCGATGCATCTTTTCTCTTTGCAAAGAGAATGTTTCCTGTTTGCATTGTGATTTGCCGATTTATTGACCCTGCTCCCCGAAGCAGGGCTGGCTTGGGCACAATGCTCTGTGACAGGATTCACAGGTGAGGCTCCTGGCCAAGGCAGGCACAGCCCCTTGCCCACCAGTGACTCATTTGTCATAAGGGTCAAGAATTTACCTTTTGCTGTGCCTCCCTCCCTGGAACCTCGGCTATCCTCCCCATCTGTGCAGTGAAGGAAAGCCCAGCAGCTGCAGTGAGGGCCAGGCTCTGAGAGGCAGCAGGGAACACGAATTTCTGCAGGGTTTTCCAGGGCTCATAGGAGCTGCTGTGAGGAGGCTGCAGTGAAAATAAGGAACTTTCCCTACAAGAAGGAAACCTTTAAAATTCTCTCATCCTGTTTGTTTTTCCTGAAGTGTTTCAATGTGGATATTTTACACCTCTAAGTGCAGTGCCACTGCTGTTATTCTTTCTCCCTGCTGGCACCGTTATCTAAAATCCACTGAGATGGAAAACTAATGTTTTCCCTTGCAAGGGCAGGTAGGAATGGCCTGTGTAGTGTTACCCTCAACACACAATCTTAATTTCAGTAGCATCCCATGGACTTTAAAAGTGTCAGGGTTAAGGCAGAGATTAAACAGCTTAGTCTGCTTTACAGGAAGGATCTTTATTTAAGCACCTGGCCACTAACACAGCTAGATTTCCATGGGACCTTCAAATTGAGAATGCCACCCTCAGCACACTGGGTTGTTTCCGTTGCATTCTGCAGTGAATGTCATTAGGCAGAAACACAAAATACCAGTGTGATGTGTAAATTTACACACACAGTTGTAACAGAAATATGAAATCATCCAACTCCTCATTTCACACATTCAGTTTGTTCTGCTGCTATTTGTTCAGTATTCACAAAGGAAAAGTTACTGAGCACAATAAAACACAATTCTGTACAATTTTTTTTTTAAATCAAAGCCAGACAAAACAAGACTTAAAAAATAGCTATTATAAAATATTTTGTACTTATACTTGCTATCAAAATCTGGTTCTGTTGATTTTGACTAATGGCTTACACACTCAACAGAAATGGCATTGTTTACTTTCTTACCCAAGTTTACATTTATTATTACTGCCAAGTTTTGTGTTAGCACATGCTGTTTTAAATTAAATGAATATCCAAATACTGTTTTGAAGTTGCTAATGGCACCATATGTACTGCATTTTCTTGCATGCTATTTAAAGAAAAACTCTTAATTGTACTACCATCGCCTGAGGATATTTTTGTGGTAAGCAATTAAGATTCATTTTCCTGTTCATGTAGAAAATCACTTCATGAAAACACTGGAATATAATAACTTTTGTCCAATTTATGCATTCTTGCTTTGATAATTTGTATTAAGAGAAAAGAGAACTATTGTTTAAAATCTGAGAATCTCAATAAGCTTTTAATTGTTATTTCTAACTAAACAATTCCTTCTCTATTCATAAAACAAGCAATATAACAAAATGCAAATATTTACTTCTAAACTTAGCCAGTGAGTCTATTAGTCCTCTGGTTTCACTGCTGAGAAGTCCACAAAAGGTGTAAAATAGGCAATAGAAACCCAAAAGTTTGCTGAAGGATTCAACATCAGGAAAAAAATGAACAATCCCCTAAGTTCATCCAATATTTGGGAAAGACTGGAGGCAAGAAGCCGTGCTGTTAGAGGGGAGGTGAGGAGCAGGCTGCCCTGGCAGTGTCACATCTGTGCCCTCAGCACAGACACCCACACCCAGCCCTTGTTTCTTGGGGGTCACAGTCCCAGCTGCTGCTCGAAGCTGTGGGGCTGGTGGGAGGCAAAAAGGGTCCTTGTTCCTCACCAGGGCTGGACTCATCCCTGGGTCTGCAACGGCAGAGGAGGAAGAGGCTGGGAGCAACTCCATCAGTCCCACACTCCAACATTGTTTCGGAGTGATTTGTTCTTCATGACAGGGTCAAGCTGCTGTGAAAAGGTTAAACAAACGGGCTTTGTAAGCTCCTTTTAGGGGAAAGCTGTTCAGAAGGCCCCTTTAATCAGCGATCCCCTTTAGCCCTGGGAAAAGGCACCAGCCAGACTCACTTGCACGGCCGGGGAGCTAGGGTGAGGGTGGGGTAGAGGTTCCCTGCTCTCCTGTAGCTGCCCTTGGTTGGACAAATTGAAATCCTGCAAGGGAAGGTGTTTGACTGGAAGTGCCGTTGTGCCTCCCCCTGTGCTGAGGTGCTGCGGCAGAGGAGGAGGAGGAGAAGGAGGAGGTGGAGGAGGAGGAGGACATTCCTCTGGGGCCAGTGTCTAGCCCAGCATCCCTAATGCTGTCTGCACCCATCCTGTCAGGAGGGTAATGAGGGGAAAGTTCCCAGACTAAAATTAAAAGCACCTCGGTCTTCAGAGGAGGCTTGTAATAGCAGCCTCCACCTTCCCTCTGCTGTGGCTGCAGGTCTGGCACTCTGCCGGGAGAGGATCCCTCGTGGGTTAATCCCTGCAGACAGGCAGGTTTTAGTTCAGTTTCTCCTGACCCATTTTGAGGTGGATACCCAGTGCAGTACTCATCTGAACCGCAACTTCTTGGAGACGCTCTAGGGCAGGGATGGTTCCTCCCGACACTTTATTCATGGGGTGGATTAATAACTAGTGCTGGCTCTGCTCCCCTCCCAGGGAGAGCGGCAGCAGCCAAGGGTGGCTTCATTTCTGCTGTTGTGAGTGGTGGAGGCAGGAGGAGATGGCACTGAGGCTCCTTGGCCTGATGTGCTTTGCGGAAAGGGTGGGAAGATATGTGGCAAGAGCTGAATGAGGCAGCAAGGGTCCTGTGACACTGCTCTCTCTGTCCTCACAGCTCCCCTGCCCTTCACAGCTGAGTCATTTGTTAACTTGGGCCCTTGTCTCCTTCCTGCTTATCCCCGTTAAGCATCCTCCTTCCCCACCCTCCATCCCCAAGGCTTAGCTGTGAAGTGCCCAAAATCCACACACAGGCATGGGCTGTGACTCCTGGAGCAGCATATGCAAGAAAGCCCTGGGGCTGTTATGAGCAAACCCTGCCATTCTCCTGTGCCAATTCCAGCCATGCCAGGTCCATGTCTCTGCCTGCTTCCTCTTTTGCTTAGATCCTTACATCCCTCACCTTGTTCTCTGCTTTCTACTCACCACAAGATAATATGGCAGTGATTTCCCTCAATGACTCCAAGCCTAATTGATTCCTGTGCTTCAACCTGCCATGATTTTGTCCTTGTCTCCTCTCTACATCCACCATCCTAATTTTCTTTTCCTCTCTCTGCCTCACCATCGACCTGTTCTGCCACCTTCTGCTTTGTGTACATTGTTCCCCTTACGCTGTAGACAAATATGAAAACAGGAAAAAGTTACCACCTCCCTCTTGTTTCTTGCCATGCCTCATCAGAGGTGCCATAATTGCTTGTATGAGCACTCCTAATTTATTCCAGAGCATAATAAAACTAATAAATGCAATAAAAAAGTGACGCTGATCCCTGCTCTCTGTTTCCATGAAAAGGACCTCTGTGACCAGAATTTAGGACAACAGCACTGTGCTTCCTACTTTAAGTTCTTCTCCCAGTAATTCTCTTGATGATTGAAATGAAAACACAGGTCTCCTTCCTATTAGTTAGTCCATTTTGCATCCATTCTGCTCCATGAGACCATTTCTTAGGCAGTAATTTCAATATCCAAAACCTGGATAACAATTACTCAAATGAAACCACAAAAGGGAGAATCAAAAACTTAATATTCTATTTAATAACCTTAATAGCCTAATCATTTTCTGTACCACTCTGATCTCTGCCATACAGCTCATGCTGAAATAGCCATAATATTTCACAGAGATGTAATGGGTTTGGTGAGAAGAAAATCTTGTGATACTTCAAAACATAGCAAAATGGACATGTTAATGCCTGCCAGATAACTCAGTACTGAGCTACTGAAGCCAGCAGTGGCTCTGCCAGTGGCTGGGTGTGAATTAAGAGCCCGAATTCCACATGAATCAACATATTTCTGCCACCACAGTCAATCTTCAGCTGAGTTTAATCTCCATCCTGCATCAGCTGTCAGCCAGCTGAAGAGTTGCCTTGCCTCCAGGGGTGAGAGAGCTTTGTAGCAATGAAGCACTGAAAGAGAAGTCGAGAAGTCATCCAACCATCCAGGCCACTCTCTCACCATTCCACTCCCTGCATTAAAGTTAAGTAAATCACTTTAGATAATCTCTTATGGATATTTCTTCTGATCTGCATTTCTGTAGCAGAAGTCCTGGGATTCTATAAAACCATTTTCTTAGATACCCTTTTAAGAAACAGACTATATATCTAATATCTATCCTGGTTTTCTTTGCTGCAAACTGAAGTGATTTTTCATTCTTCTGCAGTTGCTCATAAGTGATTACCAGCAACTTTGTAGCCAGATTTTACATATAGAGCACTGCTGTCCCCCATCTTCCTACCCTTTTTTTTCTTTTCTTTTTCCAGTTTGAACAAAGACACATCTTTCACCCCTCATGTTTTCCAGATTTCCGCTATCCTGTAGACTCTTTCCTGTTGATTATTACGAGGGCAGCCAAGCTTCCCAACTCTGCAAGCAGCATGTCAAAATGCCATGAGGCTGGGAGCTGTGAGGCACGTACCTTGGAAAGATGAGCAGGGAGGGAACCAGTGCTCTGGAAATGAGTTGCAGCACTAAAGGATGTGGCTCCTGTGAACAATGGTTATGAAGCAAAAATGGAATCCCTACAAAAATCTGAAAATCTGGGGCAGCTATTCCCCAGAGTGACTTAGTGAGTGTGATCACACCACAGCTGAAGACACCTTGTTTTCTCTATATTGGGAATTTGGATTATTCAGCAGCCCCCAGGCAAGTAAAGACTGATGTGATATGGCCAAGGTAAGAGAGATGCACTTGGACTGTTCGAGAGCAAGTGTGTGGCCAACCCTGCTTAGCATCTGCATATCAAATCTCTTAAAAGAAGGAGAAAGTCTCTTAAAAGACAGATAAATTATTTCATGACCAGAAATAATGTTGCCACACACATCATATTGGTCCTTTCATTCAGCTAAGTGATACAAATGTTTTTGCATTACGTTCAATTTTCTTTTCCTCATCCAAAAGATGCAGATACCACAAACATACAGTTCTACTAATGGGGCACAGAATGGGTCCTGTAAATTATCCATAACTGCATATAGGATCAGATCTGAATTAACTCAGCTTGATGTTCAAACCTAGACCCTGAAGACATGTGGTTTGTGTTTTGGAGTACCAAAGTCTGGACAATGAGTTCAGTATTCTCTAATTTTTTCATGTGTTCTTAATACTAATTGCTTGTAGATCTGACTTTCCCAAAACATGATCATAAAGAACAAATTTGCAAAGTTAGTTCCAGCATTTCGTCATGCTGAAGAACTTTGTAGGTAAGATTTCACAGTGGTATTAATGAGTTCCCAAGCAAGAAAAATTGGTTTCAGAGGCTTAAATATCTTACAGAACTGGAAAAGCTCTGAAAGACAAAAGCTCCAAGATGTTCAGATGAGAACAGATTTGCATCTCCCCAATATTAAGGTCCATTAACAACCTATCACATTGCCAGGAAACTACTGGAGGTTACAGCCTGCCTGAAAAGTGACCTCCCGTCTGTGTCTCACAAAGTTGTGCAAGCACAAACAATGTTAAGCTTTGGCAATTATGACATTCTAGATTTGGCACAGAAGAGTTAGATTAGCATCTGTGTCGCTGCAGAAATTATAGTTAGGTGTTTGTTTTCTATGAGGCAGGAAATTCTGCCAGCAATATCCTGATAAGACTTTTGAGATTCCTGATAAAAGCCAACTCAGAATAATATCTTACCAACTTCAGAAAGCTCCAAAAAGGACAAAAGATACCTCAACTTCAAGAATGGAAGGGTCTGGTGTGTGTTTTATTCTGATTATCCTTTATATATTTTATTTAAACCTGTCTGTTTTTTAAAATATTGTTGATGTTACAATGTTATGTGAAAGAGCAGAGTTCATACACAGACTCCAGCACTTCTGGGTATGGAGGAAACAAAAATTCAGGGGAGTGATATGAAAGGCAGTGATAGCAAAGTAAATCAGGTAAAACAAAAGTGTGTGGGAGTAACAAACACACTTAGCTGGAGAAGGGCTCTGCAGAGTGCTGCTGATGAGAAAAGAAAAAGAAGGTGTAGGTTCAGAAGTGAGAGGAGAAAGCCTGCTGCAAACTGCATGCAGCAAATCAGCTGTGATTGGCATTTCTTGGGGAGTTCAGTGCCCAGGCTCAGATGCTGTGTCGTGGCTCACAGGGAGCAGGGCACCCCTCTGGGGGGTTTTTCTCAGAGAAATATCCTTGTTCTGCTACTGATTTTTGCAACAATGACAACAACAAAAGCAGGTAGAAGTTTCTTGGATCTGAGTAAGGCTCTAGAACAGAGAGATGACAGAGATGCATACGAGAGAAGGATCAAAACTGACTTTAAAATATCATCACCTTTGTTAAGTCACACATGGAAAAGAGTAGGGAACACCTGGATGCAGAGCCTTCCTACATGACACCTGTGCAGCTGGGCATTTATCTTTCATCTTGGATAGCCACTTATTTTTTGTGAATTAATTTAGGACTGATCTGTGTTTGGTCCAGTCCCAGGGAATGCGAGTAAAAGAAAGAAAATATTTATTTGAACAAAACAGAATACTGTGGAAATTTTCTGAACAGCCAATAAAGACAGAGACACCTCTAAAAATAACTTTAAAGAAAAAAAGGCGAGCAAACAACAAAAACAAAAACAAAAACAAAAACAAAAAACCCCTCTGCTTTGGATAAGGCTAGAGGAGGGAAGGAGACAGATTCCTGAAGTAGAATTGTTGGGAAGATCCTCCTTCCGGAGGGCTCTGTGAGGATATCCTCGCCCCGCATCTGTGTTCTCCTGTAAAGATGCTCATCCTTTTGTAGAGTGGCGAGGGAAGGCGATCGAATGAGGAGCCCCCGGAGGCTCGGAGCTCGGCTGTTCCGCACCCCGGCCCGCGGCTCGGGTTCGCACCCCGGCGGGGCTCTGGGGCTGCCGGGGCGGGGTCCCTGGGGTGGGGTCCCTGGGGTGGGGAGTCCTGGCTGGCCCAGGGGCCCTGGGGACTGATCGAATTCACCTTCCAGCTGTGAAGAGAAGCTGTTTTGGGGTGAGAGAAATTTAGTCCCCTGAAGTTCCAGCCCTCCCTGCCTCTAAGCTGAGGACCCGGCAGCGCTGGTCCCGCTTTTCCAGCGGGGCCGCCCGGGCTTTGCTCCGCAAAGGTGCCGGGAAAGGTGCGAGCCCCTCACGGCTTCTTCTCAAAGGAGGCCGTGAAACCCGGAGTCCGGGCCGAGAGGGTCTGGCAAAACGAAATGAACTTGAAAAACGGGTTTATCTCAAAAAGTGAAACAACCAGTGTAAAAAGGAGACAAAACCGGACAAAAAAATGGACTAAGATAAAGAAAAAGAAAGGAAAAGAAATGAGAAAGAGAAAAAAGGAAAATAAAAATAAAAAATAAAAATTAAAAGGAGAGGTTCGGAGAGGTTCGGAGAGGTTCGGAGAGGTTCGGAGAGGTCCAGAAAAGGAAAAAGAAAAGGAAAAGGAAAAGAAAAAGAAAAAGGAAAAGGAAAAGAAAAAGAAAAAGAAAAAGAAAAAGAAAAAGAAAAAGAAAAAGAAAAAGAAAAAGAAAAAAAAAGAAAAAGAAAAAGAAAAGAAAAGAAAAGAAAAGAAAAGAAAAGAGAAAAGAAAAAGGAAAGGAAAAAAAAAGGATCCTTTCCTCTGTCTATGCTTATTCTCAGGAATGGAAAGGGGCTCCGGGCGCAGCCCCCGAACCCCGGTGCCACTGGAGGAGTGAGGGGGAGCCGCAGGCGCTCCGGGGCCTGTTAGGGGCCCACACTGCCAGGGGGATCTTCGGGATCCGCCCTGCCCTCCCGGGGGACGGTGGCTCCCCTCGTGGACACGACACGTCGGGACGCAGCCATGGGAGTCCCTACTGTCCCCTCGGCGCCGAGCCCAGGCCTGGGGACGAAACTCAGGAGCTGCCGAACCTGTGACTGCCGAACCGAGCGGGGCCCACGGGGCGGAGACAGACCCGGCTGGCATTGGAGACGGCCTGAGCATCAGCTCGAGGCCGTGGGGCCGAGGGGGGCTCTACGCGGTCCCCCTGCCCTCGGCCGGCCCCTCCAGCGTGGCCTCGGTACTTTCCCACCCTTCCCCTCCCGTCCCGGCCGGTACTGCAGCTTCTTCCGCCTCCTTAAATTAACCCACAAAGGCGATCTCTCGCCCTAAAGTAGGACACAAGACCTCTGTCATTGGCTGTAAGACATCGCCAAGCCTCTTTATTATGAACAGCTCCTATCCAGGGTGGGGGGTAACCTTATCGCCACTCTTTGTCGCCAAATTTCATCCCTCAGCGCAGCCCTTTCCCCCCAGCCTCGTCCCGGGGGCCAAGGAGATTGAGGCACGGCGGTCCCCTGCCTTCCAGAGCATGCTTTACCCAGCCTCGGACTCCCACACGGCGTGGAGCTCCCGAGGGGCCGAGACTCTTTCCCATCTCCCTCCCGCTTCCCGGGGGAAAAGCGGATCACCCGCGGAGCCCCGTGTGCCCCGTCCCGGCTCTCGGCTCCGGGGGCGGCTCTGCGGGCAGGAGGAGGCCGAGCAGGGGTGAGGAATAGCCCCTGTTTCTCGGGAGAAACGCGGTGTCTGGAGAGCTGCAGGTCTGGATCACACACCCACCGCCGGTAATACCCCCCGGGGACACGTCCGGGACACCGGGACACAGGGACAGGTCCCCGGCGCGTCTGCTCTGTCCTTTCGTTTGGTGGCAGGCGCTGGAACCCGGCGAGCGCTGCCTTCTGCAGCATTTCCCGCAGACGCCGTGCAGAGGTTAACCGTAATCACCACGTGAGAACTTCGACGAAATTATCTCTCGCAGTAAAACTGAAAGTTGGCAAATCCAGCAGTTTTAGTACTGAGGAATTTTTATTTCCCAAATAAAGACTAACGAAAACCTCAAGTGTCTACCTAATGAAGCCAAGGCAGGAGAACTTGTGCTTTCCTGTCGGGGCTGCAAGACATGGTACCCACAGCTGGAGAGATCCCACGGGGTCGGGGGAAACTCAGTGGAGGCAATGCTGGATGTGAACACCCTCCTTGAAGTTAAGCACTATCATCCTCTTTGCAGGGAGAGGGCAGGAAGGAGGGACTGCGCCTCCGCGTCATTTAAGTGGAAAGCAAAGGGCAGAAGCAGTCACTGCGTTTCTTAGAGGCCAAACATCGCCATAAAGAACTACATAAATAGCTTTACAATCCGCCTTGCACAGAGACCATGGGTGGGCGGTGGGATGGAGGGGATGAGGCTCTGCCTGTCTCTGCTTCATCGTCCAACAGCTCCAGAAAACTTCACCGTGACTGAACACAGACCTGCTGTGTAGATTTTTTTTTCGGTTTATTTGCCTTTGGACTATTAAAAAAAAATCGAGGAATAAACAAACCATGCAAATGACATTTCGTTGGGGGAAGTAACAGTAGGTGGTTACAATGACATTATAAATGTACTGAGTATCTCTCGTTGCATGTTCCTGTGATTTTAATACTCACCAAGCTTGTTTCGTTTCTATATGAAACAAACATAATTGGTAGAGCCTAATAACCCACATAATTTTTTTTAAATTAACTGGATTTTGCTTGTGTTAAAAATATATGTTCAAGACAAGTACATAACAAAGCAGAGTTGATCTAGGAATCTCTTTGTCTCTTTCAAGGTTGAAAACAGAAACTGGAAATACATTGTTTGAACATACCAATGAAAATAGAAATCGTCTTTCCATGGAGGAGACCAGGAAAAAAAATCACAATAAATTATAGAAATAAACAGTATGAAACAGGTTTAATGGTGAAACTCTTTAAAGAAAATTCAAATGTCCATCTGAGAAAAAATTCAATCATACAGATAAAAGGGGTGCAACTGGAAGGGGATTGGTAGTTGCATCTTGGGTTGATAGAATAATTTTGACAGATGTCAAGACTTAAAGACAATGTCCAGGGAAAAACCAGAAGGAGAAGACCTGCAATTTCAGCACCAGAAAAAGAGCATTCCCAGAACGTGCAACAGTTAGGTCAGAGCTAAGAGAGGTTTTAAATGTGCCTGAAGATGGTGCTGTTTAGATGGCAGAAGGAACAGCTCGGACAGTTACAGTAAAGAGATATACCGTAAAACAAATAAATAAATAATAAATGGTTCACCTAAATTCCTGTAAATCCCCAGCAGATTATTCCAGCGATAATTCCAAAATCTAAGCAGGGGAGATTCATTGAGAAAAGGCTTAACAACCAACTTAGTTCTTGACTAATTTCACTATGATAAAACAATTTCTGGTGGGTGAAATTTCAGTCCCTGATACCTATCAGCAGACGCCACTCTCCCACTCCAACACAGCCAAGATCCTTCTGCTCCCAGATCAACACCCCACCCTGGGTGTTAAAATCTCGTGTCTGTGCATCAACCACTCTAAGGAAAGGAGAAATGGAAGGGAAATACTCATGGCTGACTTCTAAGCAACAGATAGTGAAGGAATTTAAAGTGGAATTTCCCACCATGTACAAGCTTTAATGTTATTAAATTTTATTTTAATGTGACTGCAAAGTGATCTGCTATAGTTTATGACAGTCAATTCTAGTGTCTTTGCCAGACTGGAAAACAGATTTTTTTCTCATAGTTTTTATAAGGTAATTTTTTAAAGAGCACCAGGAACTGGACTAGCAGATTCAAAAAGAAACTCACTGACATATGTAAGACACTTCTCTGCAATTAGCAATAAATAATCGGGGAGGAAAGCAAGTTTTTTGGCAAAATACAGCTCTTGCAAAATTTATGCTTTCCCTTCAATTGCACAACATTTTTTAACACCATATGCCAATTTGGGAATCTCAAGCCTAGTAATTAGCTCCGAGTTTTTGGAACACTTCATAAGGCCTGGATTAATCCCTGCTGCATTATCTGGTGTCAGTTACTCTGAGCTGGAGATGCAGCATAGGAGTTACCAGTCAGTGAATTATGCAGTAATGACCAGATGCCAGATGCTATTCCTGCATGTATATTCTACCTATAATCAGTACAGGATCTAATTGAGGGAAAAGTCATATTTACTCCTGGTGCAAGGCCGAGAACGCTGTGTTTTTGAATAAAACAATGTCTCCCATTTGTCAAGCTTTAGGCCAATCCCCTGCTGAGCCATTGTACTGCAATACGTGTTGCTTTTAAAAATTTTAAATTTACTTCTTCCCCAGAAAAATATTATTCCAGAACTATCTAATGACCAGCCATAGGACCTTAACAGCTTGTAAGATCAAAGCCCTGAGTGGAAGTACAACCTTGGCATGGATTAAGGCACAGGAAGCCTTTGCTACAGTTTGTTGCTCCCTCCTGTGCTCCCTCACTGTAGCAGCTTTGGCTTCGCCCCTCCCATCAAAGTGTCTGACCTGTGCTGCCTTGCATGATGAGGTCCCCAGAGCCGGCTCAGCAGTCTGCATTACTCTTGCAGTGAAATCTCCATTTCAGAGGGGTCAAGTGCACCTCGATGTCTTCTGCTAATTTCATAATCTTGTGCCCCAGAAGCAAGTTGAAGGCAGCCTGAGTGTCACTGGAGGGACAGCCAATGCATCTGAATTGCTCTGTGACAGCTATCTTTCCTTGCTCCATAGCAGGAGAATGAGCTTGGGTCCAAGGGATCTTCTGGCTGTAGGGCTTACATCCAGCAGGCAAAATCAAGTCCAGTGGGATTAGCTGCCTGTGATTTGGCAAGTCACTTGCTTTTCTAGTGTGTCCTCTGGAGGTAAAAAAAACCCAAAACAACAAGAAACCCACAAAACTAGACATTAATGATGCCATTTGTCTCATGGTCTGTGCAGGTGGGAATCAGTTGCCAGAAAAATGTGCCTGGTATCACTCAAGCCATGTAGCCATGAAAGGTCCTGCTCCAGCACCCTGTGAGTCTCCCAAAAGTCCTGGGTCATTGAAGTCCTATGTAAATATCTTGGATGACTTTGGGAATACCAGAACACATTAAGTAGCTACCTTTAAACAACCTAACAATGTTCTGGGCATGTCACCATGAGCTGTCCTCACAGTCACTGGAGGATGTTTGGCACTATTAGGGCACAGTGCCTCTGATAAATCTGTCCTGTGGATGAGACAGACTGTGTGCTATACTCATAAGTTTCTGTGCACATTAGGGTGTCTAGGTTAGCTGTAAATGACTAAATTATAGATTATTTCCACTACAAATAACCCAGGTTCTCTTTTCCTGTTTTATATAACAATAAAAGTGGAAGTGATGCTGGTGGACCCAGAACATCTGTGTTTCTCATTCTCCAAAAGCTTCACAGATTGTGGTTGGGAAGGAGAAAATAGCTTTTCCAAAAAAGTCATGAGAAAGCTTCCTAGGAATGAGATGATATTTCCAAGGCATTAAAATGGGGGAAAAAAAGAAAAAAAAAAAGAGAAATCTGAGGATCACAAACTCATTCTTTCAAAAAAAGAACCTTGACAAGGTTGTCTTTATAGAGCAGCTTGTTCTGTATTGTATGGGGTTCTGTTTCAGTCCCAAGGCTAAGTACTCAGCAACACCAAGTCTCATATCAGAACGATGGGGACTTAAATCAAGACAACAGTAAAACAGGGAAACATATGAGGCACAGTTCTCAGGCAGTGGAGGAACAAGACAAGCTAAATATTTATTAGTCCAGTGTCAAAGGTTGTCTTAGGTGGGGTCAGAATTGAACACATGGTTGCCCTGTGCTGTTCTGATTTTACAAATGACTTGTCTCCATCTTTGTAGAGACACGTGGATTTGGCAATTTACTGTGTAGGATATTTTTTCAGCTACATGTGAAATTTGAGGCAGGCCTTGCTTGTTCAGGATTCTTGTTGTTGGGTTCTTTTTACTTTTTTGTACCCTTCTTTTTTTTCTTCTTTTCTTTTTTTGTAAAGTAGACAAAAAGTCTATGTGGTTCATGAAAAAAAATCCACAGTTGGAAACTGCTCTTTGAGCTCAGTTATTAAGTGCTAAATGATTTTCAAAGCAGGTCTGCTTCCTATTTTTTCCATTTCCAAATATAAAATGTGTCACTATTTTGTCTTGTGCATTAAGATGTTAGATCAATATCTGAATAATTAAATGCAGCAGGACAATGAACAGTTTAATTAGCCTTGAGGTTTTCAGAGTATTAGCTATTAAAACTAAGTAGGAAAATTGGCTTGCTCTGAAGCCTTTTATTTATAAATTGCAACTTGGCAGAAGTACAGATCTAAGTTTAGTGTACATTTGGATTGTGCAATACAGAACTGCTACAAAAAAATCTTAATCCACCTGGACCTCAGAAGAGGCTTTTGTCTGAGATGGCTTACCTGCACTGTGCTCTCACAACACCTGCAAGCATCCCAAGGGGCTCTGCCGCACCAGAACTGTTTTGGAGCTGTTTTACACCACGGGTCTCACCTGTGCTTCACTTTCAATGAGCTTTCAGTGAGAAATGAGAAAAACACACCCCTCAGACTGAGTTGTGAGCACTTTGCAGAAGTCTGTTCTTGGTCAGGGGAGGGATGTAGCCTCAAAGTGCACTGTGAAAAGGCCCACTCAGTCTTCAGTTACACCAAATCCTGCCCTGGTGTTTAAGCAATTAAAAGGTATCTACACATCACGTCTCCAGTCAAGGGTTAGCAAAGATGTTCCTCTGTGTCATCTCATTTTCACTTATGTTTTGCTTACATTAATTGCAGTTTCAAGTAGATATAGGCACACATTTTGAAAGAAAAATACAAGAGGAAACTAAAGCAGTGAGGAGAGAAATATTTCATACTCCTTCAAAATTAGTGCAGAGTCACCAGACACTTTTCTTATTGACTTAATTTACACAAGGAAAAGATGCATAATGCTGATTCCTGCTAGCAAAAATTCTTTCCCGTGCATTGCCTTGCAAGTGTACTGTTTCATACCAAGGAAGTCTGGCTAAATGTGCACATGGAAGAAACATCAGATAAGACTGCAGAATAGAAATAAGTCCAAAACAAAGAGCATGTAGCCTATGGTCAAAATCACTACCTTGAAATAGGTCAGATCCAGAAGATTCCAGCCCAAGGAAAGGCACAGTTTTATAATTTCTTCCCTCAGATTCCATCCAGATCCAAACTACTCTTGTTAAAAGGAAGCCATATAAACTTCCAGTTAAACATATCAGTTAAACATTCCCCAGATTCAGACTCTGTGAAAGACAACCTTAAGATTTTTATAATTCTTTTCCTAATCATGCTGATTGTGGTAGAACTTTAAATAATCTGCATCTACTTATCCTGATTAATTTCTAATTGGGTACATATACGGTCATTGGGATTCATTGGTGTTTGCAAAATTGATAGTAGCAAACAAATCTGGAATATTAATCTGAATTTAAATTCAAACTAAAGAATCTGTAAGTCCTTGTTAGGTATCAGAAAGGTTCTCAAAACTCTCTAAATACTGAGTGTTACTTAGAATCAGCAAGATGCAAGTACTGCTAAAATCCTCATTAACGCTTCCCATCTGTCATTAGATTTGGTCCTTATGGAAAGAAGTAATTCAGATTCCTCAGACTCAGATTTCTCAAGGACAACCTGTATTTTAATTTGTACCTCATAAAGCTAAGGTATCTTTTAAGTCAGATCTCACTGGATTTGGGGAGGTTTGTTTTGTTTTGTTTTTAAACTGACATTAGTAGATATATGAAAAGGAAAAACCTATTTGTAAGAACACTTGGAATTTCAACACAAGATAGAAAGCAGCAACCCAGCATCAGGCAAAAAGATGCTTGTTCTTTTTACTCTGAATCATAGTCTCTTTTTAATTCTCTGTTGATCTCAGAAGTGGGTGCCCACAAGACTTCCTGGATCAGCACAAAAAAGTCCAAGGAAATATTTCATTGTCACACCATTTTTTTTCCTGAATTGAACACATAACAAAATGTAGTTAACTCAGAATAGTATAGTTGTTGCACTTAATAAAACAATTAAAATTATGGTGGAAGTGAAGAGTTCCAGATGAATCAATTACTTTTTATCCCTGTGGACTGAAAGAACAACAAATCTAAGCAAATTTAATCTACTGTGGTTTTTATCTTCAACTGAACTTTACTTTGACTTCACTGTACCATGTAATTGGTCAAAATCACAAAAAACTTGCCTTTTATGCAAGGGAATGGCTGCCATGAAGCTTTGTGCTGACATAGTTTTGGGACTTTGTGCGTACATTTTTAAGGATAAGCTAAAGATCCTTGGTCTGCTTCTGCTATTCTTCTCACTAAAAAGCACAAATGGAGGAAGGGGAAAGGGTTATTCTGGCCAAACAAGATAAAAACAACCAGAAAGGAAGAAATAAAGGTGGACTTCCTTTCAACCTGCATCAAACAGCTAGAAGTTAGGTGTTTGGTTTAATGTCAATGTCCTGTACAGCGATTTTGGCAGCGCTTGCAGTAGCCATCATCCCTGCCATGTAGGAATGCACAGAGAGGGGAGATAGATGACCATCTACAGGTGTCCCTCTTGCCTCTCTGCACAATAAAAGTCAAGATAAATCTATCAGACTTGACATCTGACTTCTGTCTGGCTCCTGCCCCGAGTGGGGACCACAGGGCACTGGAATGATGTGCTTGCTGCTGTGGAGAGCCACCTTGTTTAACACATGCATCCCCCATCCCTCTGAGCCCTGTGGAGACTTGGTGTGGAGACCTGGAGGTGTCCAGCCCAAAGGTACTGGAAAGATCTCACTGAGTCTGACTATCATGACTGTCAAACCTTCAGTTGTGAAAACAAAACCTGTGCTTAGTGTCTTAGCAATTGCAAGCAGCTGGTGGAGTTTCTTCCCTCTTGCTAAATGTAAGAGGACAGCTCCTCAGGCCTGACCAAGCCTGGGTGACCCATCGGGGCTGCCCAGGGGATTGAACCTGCCTCACTCTAAGCAAGGAGCAAGGCAGGGTCAGGCGTGCTCTGCCAAAGGTGGAGACTGAGCACATCATGTTTCAGCAGCTCTGAGAAACACGGCGGAGTGTTTTACCTGCTGACAGCTCCACAGAAGAGGGATGCAAAAAGACCCCAAGCTCCTGCTGCAGAAGGCTGCCAAAAGCCCCAAGTGCTGGCATCTTTCCAGCTGCTTCCCCTCTGCTGTGCTCCCTGCTGACCTGTGCAGGCAGTGAGACAGTAGATGGGAATGAGGGAAAAACTTCTCAGCTCGTCTGGCTTCCCCCTTTGACAAGGCAGACATAGTCCATGCATTTTCTGAGAGAGGTCATTCAGATCTGTGAGGAAGCACCATTTCAGATCACCTGGTATAAGCTTCTGAAAAGTTCCTCTTGTGCACCTCAAAAGCACAGTTGCTGTGAACCTGAAAAGTGGATATTTGGAAAAAGTGGCTCTGGGATACAAGGGATGTAAGTGTCAACTCTTCGACCCCAACTTGTCAAATGTTGTTCTCCTTTACTGCATGGAAGCCTCACTTGAGCACAAGCTTGTTTGCTTATTTATTAAGTACATATGTTTTATGGAGTCTATGATCTGCAGAAAACATTCCAACTTTTGGACCCAAGGGCAAAATCCTTCTTTCCAATCTGTACAGACGATCTTTATGCTGATATTTTGCTCTTCCTAAGGGATTTCCATGTGTTGAGGGAAAGAGAAATATCAGAGCTCAAATCCACCAGGTGTATCTGAAAGGAAAACCCTTCTTGCTTGTCCCCCTCATTACCTTCCCTACCAAGAGGGGAAAGGCAAAATGGAAAATGCAGTAGAAAATATAATGATTGATAGTGCTGATATTTAATAAACTGACTAATCTTTACTAAATCTGTTGGCTTTTTGCAATGAGATGATAGTTCCATTAGCATTAACAAGACTTCATGCTCAACAAAGGAGTGGAGATACTTCTCAACCACTTATCTTAGGCATTTTCTGTGAGAAAGCAACATTTGTAAAGGTTTCCTTTCCACCCTTTAGATGTGTGTGATCTTGGATCACCCCTCTAGTTTCTCTTTCTTTTTTTTTCACCAAGTGTAGTCATTTCCAATAAGGTTCATGAAGGGTTTCTGCTTTTGAAGGTCCCAAATGGCTTAAATCACTCCTAGCACAAATGTACTCTCTATTGTGGAAACTGAAACCTGCCACGCCATAAGGTGATCTGTATATTAGAACCAGATATCCCTTCACATCTGTATTTCCAAGCAGCAAAGTGGTATGTTTTGAGTTAACCTACTTTTAGAGTGGCTCATCAGATAGAGATATAGCTATAAATACTGCTGAAGGGCTGGTGCTTGCCAGACTTTTGCAAGGATGCTGGCTGGGGAGAGAAGGAAGTGTAGGCAAGAGGTTCTCTCCTTTGCAAAGCACATATCACCTACACAAACCAGAACTGCACACCGTGGTGACAGGGCACCTCTTCTTCCCACTGTCTAAGGAAATTGTTGTCCCTTGCCAGATGAACAGTAGGGTTCTGGGGGCTTCAAGTTGGACCCCTGCTGGCTCCATCCTCTAGTCCTAAATGCAGATGGTGTGAAATGGCTTGGTTCTTCTCCTCCTAAACAGGGCAGTCTTATATCCACCAGGAGCAGTCAATGGACTTTACTATACTTTAAACACCCTGACACAGACTGAAAGGGGATTGATAGGCCAAAAACCTCCAGAGAGGAAGTTTACAATGAAGACTATGAACAGACATATGCCCAAGCCTGTGCCATGATTCTTTTTAACTTGACCATGCACACTCAGACAAGAAAACCAAGCCATATGAAGCATTTAAGCAAGACAAGGCAAGACCAAATCATCTGAGACCTGGAGCAGAGAGGCCACACCATCTCAGTGTGCTTGCCAGAGAGAGCAGTCCCACCTCCAGCTGAGTGTCTTCCCCTCACAAAATTCAGCTGACTGCATCTTCTCTGCAGAGCTGTCCTCCATCCCTCTGCACCGGGGTGTGTGTTATCATGGAGCACCAAGAAATTCTCTCCAAGACAGACAGTTGGAAGGGGCCATGCAAAGGGATTCACCTGACATTTCCTATATCATGGTCGCCCCCAGAACATGTGGAAAATGTTGGTTAGATATGCTCTATATTTAAGAGGAACACAGGATTAAAAGATCAAACATAGAAGTCTCCACTTGGTTTGGTTAGTCCCCTCCAGCAGATGTGGGAGGAGAATTTTGCATGAGAGCAGGACATAAAAAGGGCATTGGCACCTCTTCCCACTTAGTCAGCAGGGCAGACAACTAAGCTGCACCTTCAGCTCTCCTCACCCACTTCTCCAGTACTGTCTCCATTTAAACAGACCTTTAGCTTCCTCTGGGAAAGCCATGCATTTACAAAGCGTAATATGGAAATTTTCCTGCAGCAAGGCCACTTATTGCTCCAATTTCAGTTAACTGCAGTGTAGATTTTATTATTCATAGCCAGAGGCTTGTGTAAATTTCTGGGTTGATTTCTCATGTCCTGGCAAGGGCAGAATGCGAGCTGAGGTGCTCAGGTTTCATCATGAATTACTGTGGGAACTGGCTCGCGCCATCCTAACACAACTCAAGGAGTTTGGGAAGTCAAAGGGGAATCTCATGGGAAGGAGCTGATATGGTTGGGTTTCCTGCCGAGCCCCACTGAGATCCTGGGGAAGATAGCACTTCCCAATGCTGCTCGATGAGAGAAAGCAAACAGAGCTTTACCACTGAGTTCACTCAGTGCTTGACCCAGCCTTCCTACTGCTTCAGGGTTTTCTAGGACTAATCAGAATTGATAACAAAATAATCCAGAACAAGAAAGTGAATGCATTTGGGGTTTTTGTGGATTTACATTAGGATCTGAGTGCATTACAATATCAATTTTGACTAGGTTCAATCCTTTCTAAAGGCATTTCAACACTGTTTTCATGCTGTATGAAAATGTAATTTTTCTACACCATAATAAACATATTCATATGTATGTAACTGTATCTATCTCCAGATATGTATCTCCACACATGCTGGAGCATCGCAAAACCATTTATAATCTATTACAGAACCATTGGAAAATTACATTCATTCCCAGTTTTATTGACTCACATAAATTCTAACTACTCATGGATTTCTACAAAGATTATTTCTTGACTTACTCAAAAATTTATGGGTTTACATTTGCATGTATATCATTGGTGAAAGACTTTTTGTTTGGAAGGGGAATATGTATGCTTTACTCCGATATGATTTAGAGAAGCATAATTTTCACATGACAAGGGAAAACACTTTCCTTGATCTAATGACAGTTTTAAAGGTTGAATAGTTGTCCTCCTTTATGATGAATGACTGAAAAGTCAGTGGAAAGGAGATGCTTTCTATTTTCTATCTATTCAGAGCACACTTGCTTCTTATTAATATAAATCATAACTATATGTGATTTCTTAATATCATAAAGTTTCATTTAATTTTCACAAGTTTTCTTGAACATTAGAATATTCTCATAGTATGTACACAGTTTGAAATATTTTACTATCAAAGTGGAAAAGCTAGTACGATTTTTACTCCAATGTTAATAATATTTGGGGGCTAACTTTGATCCATGCATCAGTTTTCCTTTTACACAACTGTAAAAGTACAAAGGATGTTTTGTGCTGTAAGTTCTTAATACTTTCTTTGATTGAAATTGGCTCTGTCCTGGAATTAATCTAAAACTCCTGAGTCAATCAGATTTAAGAAGGTATGAGTTTTTACGAAATTCACTAAGCTCCAACAGTTTTTGAAGTTTGATCTGAGAATCCAATCTATCAACACATGTGGACATTCATTACAGTCCTCGACAAAGTTTAGTGCTCTGCTAAAATAATTCAAGATTGGATAAAGGAAGGGAAACAGCATTTTGATTTTTACTTCAGTATCCTCAGCTTCAAGTTTTGGCAGAAAATCTTCAGATTCAAACTGTAGATACATACAAACAAACTAAAGACTACCTTGTTAATCAAAAAAAAATTTGATTTTTTTCTTGTGTTGCATTAGACAAAAATCAAATGTTAAACGTCATTTCAAAATTGAGAGTTATATTCTCCTGTGACAGTGCAAGAATTATTTTTTAGTTTTCTAAATCTTTTGATTTAGGTAAAATAATGAGTTGTGTGCAGTGCTTCATTTCAGGAAACCTTAATTTTCTGGGGGAATGTAATTCCAAAAATCTTACTTGATAACAGGTTAATGTTCTGAAAAGCTTTGAAAAGTCAGGGCTTTTTTTTTTTTTACAGTGTCTCTGTATTTTCCAACATGATTGTTAACAGAACAAAATATCTATGGTTAGGTCTGGTAAGGATCTCTTTCCATAATGCTCTTTTGTCTGTATAACAATAATAAAAGCTTTATTGGCACCTATTTCACATGACCTCCATAATTCTCCTGTGGCTGACCCTAACCAGTACCAATAAAACCATGCATTTTCTCACTGTACATTAAAAAAAAAAAAAGTTAAAATTGTATAAGAAAATCAATGCCAAAGACCTTTCTAGAAAAGTCACTTTAAAACTGGTTTGTATTATAATTTTTATCTCGCTTTCAGTGGGGACTACTTTTTTATTTTAAAATCTCATATAATTTGCTGATGGTTTATTTTCTCCTTCTCTCCCCATCTCCAGTCAAACAATTAAATATTTCTGAGAGGGCCCTGGAATTTTAACACAAGGGAATAGATATTCTCCAAAATCATTCTCGAATTGTTTTCTTAGTTAATATATTCAGGTACCCAAGGACATTCTTCAGTTCGATAATTTATCATGGGTTAAAATAGCCCTCACTTAGCAAGAAGCCAGCTCTTAAGCGATGCTATTCATGCTGCGAGCTGCATGGCATCTCTAACGAGCAATAAATAGGCATCACGGACAGTCAGGACATGCCACTGGCTGGAAGTTTCCATCCAAAGCACTTAGTGACTATCTGTGAATAATGAACACATTCATGGGACGCAGCATGGGCTGTGCAGCGTCCTTGAAAGGGGAAAAGTTCTCTTCCAGTATCACTGATGGTGACGAATCCAGCTGGACTGGGTTTATAACGATAGTACCCTGGAAAGAAAAATACTTTTCTCTGTTTCCCCGTCTTCAGAGACCTGTTAAAATGTACTGCAAATTCAGGAAGGAATCCACAAAGTGTTGCTGCGCTCAAGTGCTATTTAACTCACATTTGAGGGGCGTTAGGGTTTTCTACCTGCAAGAAGAAGTTTCTCACTGCCGTGTCCTTGTCCTTTGCGTGTTCCCTGCCGCAGAGGCCACCCAAAATGGGGTATCCCCGTGAGATGCGCATGGGACCTCCATCCAGGGGGGCTGGCAGGGACGCCCCTCTGAAAAGTCCCCTCCGCTTGTCCCTGCGAGCGACAGAGGGGCATAACCCACCCCCTTGGGTACTGCTCAACACCCGCCACTCTTTGAGGACGGCAGAGCGGGAGCAGGGACCTGGTGAATTCCATAGGGGTGAGAGATGCCAGAGCGGGAGAGTTGGGGTGGCTCCCCGGGAGGGTGAGCGGGACCCCGCCTCCCCCAAAAAAGAGCAGGAGAGGAAGGCAGAGGTTTAGAGGGGATGCAGTCATCTTCTGGTTGATCTTTACTTTATGGGGGTTGTTTGTTTGTTTGCTATTTTGTTGTTTTCCTGTGTTATTATTGCTTTTAAGTAGGTATCCCAACCACCCCACCACCTCTGCTGCTCTGAAGGAGTTTTGGACCCGAAAAAGCCGCACTGTTTTCTAGGAACTGTTTTTGTGTTTGGGCGGCTCAGGCATATTTACTGAAGATGCTAATAAAGCCTTTATTTGTTTTATTTTTAGGTAC